>DWTW01000431.1:0-16529 GCA_018246275.1 Papilio slateri
AATGATTTCAATTCCATATTCCCTAAGGTCTAATCTCTAAGCAGAAAAATACTTATCATCCTATTTTTAATATTAGCCGCGTAATTAGAAAAAAACTTCGATCGAAAATACTTACTTTGACGCGACCACGCACAATAGGATATCCTGCAACTAACTGGAGCACGCTGGCACCGGCGTACGTTGCTGAACACGTTCGGACACGAAAACTGCTCTTCTCCCCACTGGACCCCCGACCATACCCTCCATACTTCGAGATATATTCACATTGTTTCAACCGTACCCTGTTACAACCGTACCCAGTCTACCTACCAACAATACCGCCTAGTTTATGTAACAAGAGCTTTTTGTGTGTGTGTTTTTTGTGTTCGTTTCTAAACTATTGATGATATCAACGCGATATTTTTTTAACTTAATTTAGTTTATTTGTAACACCACATTATAGAGAAAATAGAGATTTTCAAACCTTTAACTATGCCAAATCTTACACAACTCCGTGCGCCCAATATATTATAGTGTGTTGTAGGGTACTTACCACACATCCATCTAAACATTCGCATTTCTGCCTTATCATCCACACTTTTTACAGATCAACACTCCAATCCACACATTATGACAGGTCAAAATGTCCAGTTACCTAATCCCGAACCTAAAAGTGAAATCTCGCGCAGTCATTTCGTTCCCGCGGCACGAATTCAAAATCTCCGTGTTTGTAATTTAAAAATGACAGCCTGTGTTGTGAAATCGTGTAAAAACTATACCTCAAAGAAAGAAAAGTGTACGAACATCACATTTCATAAGTAAGTAATTAATTTTATAATGTATCCTGAATACAGAACTAAACATAAAATTAAAAAAATAGCAATGCGACGCCATGACATGTTCAGTGTTGTCAACTACATTACAAAATTATGTTTTGCTCAAAAATAAATTAAAAAAATATAATAGTCGATAGATTGAAAAAAATAGTCGTTAAAATATGTTCTGTAATTTTATTTTATTTTGATTAATATTTGTATTTTACTATATCAAAGTTAGTTATTTTGAAATTTATATTTTTAAATATTATTTGCTATACGATTATTTTATTTCATCTCTTTTAAATATTTTTCTATTTATATAAACATCGTTTAAATAATTCTACAAATAAATATTATTTTTTAAAACTCGAAAATATTATTTTAAATATGTTGAGCATATTCCCCATTTTGGGGTATCACCGATACGCTGGTATTCGCGGCAAAAATTGAACGACATTATTGAAAGTTGAATTCGTATGGAACACGGTATCTGGAGGTATGTAAATCTATGCCCTTATTATATAAATGCTGTTTCATATATAATGCGATCTGATTTTAAGCACAAATACACACGAGATTCTTTTATAGTAATGTAATTATTGCATCACACATATTTAGCTAAACAAATTATAGTTTTCCTTACTATTTGCACTAAGGACCACATCTTCCGAAAACAAAAATTATCTAGTAAGAAAATAAAAACAATTTCATAAATAACAAATAGTAAAAAAGTAGAACGTACAATATTACAGTGGATGGCTGTGTACCTTTGCCTCTTTTCACAAAATAATGTAGGAGCTTTCATTAAAAATCAACATAAGCAATAACATATTTAAACATTTAACATTTATTTCATTATTTATACAAAATCTGTCACATAGTAATTAAAACACGAAATAATTCAATTCGTTGTAAAAATATAAGCTAAAGTTAAGATAAGTTTTAAGTATTTTTAAATATTATATTAATAATAAGAATAAGAATAAAAGTAACAGTATCATTATTGCCAGTGGTCCTCGAACTAGGCTACGCCTGTATCGCAAGGGACTGGTGTAATTTTTTTAGAACAAATTACAAAGTTGTGAAATCAAATGAAGGTTAAAAATTATATATAAATAAAGATAAATATATACATATAAATATATTGTCGCTTAGAATTAGCTTAGATAATTACTCAGAATAAATTAAGTCAGTTTACAAAGCAACTTTTCTGACTCAACATAATCTAAAGGAAGAAGAAATTTAAAAACAAGCTTTTTTGCTTCATTCGCAGTACAATTCTTGAAATTGCAAAATTCCAGAATAGCGTTGTAAGTTGAAGCCCTTATGTAATCCCAAAACGTTTACCAAAGGTCGAAAGTGTTCTTGGCACCGGTAATTTAAAAATTCGTTTTTCAATTAAAGAGTTATAGGAAGACATGGAATTAGTAGATATATGGGTTTCTAAAGCAATTTTGAATAATAATAATTTACAAAAAGATAAAACCTTCGAGTACGAGTGCGGAAAGTTTGTTAGAGAAACAGAAGCTTAATTTTGATTACCATAAAACAAAAAAAATACTAGAATCTTTGTACCTATAAGCTTTATATTCGATTTACTTAATCTACTTAACCAAAATTATATAAATAATTTATTAGAATCTAGTTTATTTTAATTAGTGAATTAATTTAGTGAATTCTTTTCCTGATTTTCATTTCAAATTTACCAGGACTGATCTAAAAAAGAAGATCGCAAAAGCGATACCTGGTCCCAAAACCTTGACCCACTAGTGATGGGGCCCATTGGTAAAACGTCGGTATTATGCGTCAGGGCGCCCGCAAATCAAGGACTCGCGTGCCAAAAATTTATCACCGGGATTCCGGAAAAAAATGTTTGGCGGTTTTGATTGATTGACTTATAAAGACTTCTTACTATGCGAAGATGTTTTATGTTGTTTTATATCGAGATATGACGTAAGGTATGAAATAAAGGGACGTTACTTGTACGTATACTTACTTTAGGAATATAAAGCCAAATAATATATTTTTAAAATGGTTAAAAAAAGTATAATATAAATTTATGTATAATATAAATCTTAAGTATAATATAAATCTATGTATTTTTTAATCGCGTTTAATTAATAATAAATATTTTTTAGGAGAATAAAGTTTTTTTTTTAATTTGCTACCATTTGAAAAATAAACCGCGACATCCTTAGCTTAAGAAATGTATGCAGTTAGAATTTTAGAATATACTTTTGCTTTTACATTTTTTCACTGGCATTTTGAACCGCATCTCAAAGTTCATCGTTTGAATACTTTAAGAGTCAATTTATCGTTCAACGATAACGTGAAGTGACGCAATTTAGTATCCATTGTAAGACGTCAAATGTTATCGACATTATTTTTATATTTTTAACGCTTTTAGAAATGACATTAAAAACATTTTCTTATCAGATATATCAAAAGAGATTACATTAAAATATTGTGATATATAAATAAAAATAGCCTGAGGTAAGACAAGTTTTGGGCGTTTTCATGGGTACTTTGAACCGGAGTTGAAATAATTATACAATGCCGTCTAAGTATTTAACTAAACGGTGATTTATTAAAAATGAGACCAGCTTAAACCAGCAAAGTTTGAGATTCGTGATCATTTAAATAATACCTAAATCAGTAAGTGCTATTAAAAATTTGTTACTTTTAATTGCTGCCAAAATTAATACAAAAAATATGTGACTCACAAGTATTACAAAAGAACCGGTTATATCCGGTTCTTTTCAGGGTTCCGGATAGGCGGCGCCTGCGTCTATTTGACAAACAGTTATCAACAAATAAAACTACGCTGAGATTTCGCAGGCGCTATAGAATAGTCAAACGACTGCTATCACGACTGTACTTACTAGATACGGCCAGTGTTAATACTGTCGCTGTCGTGCACGATTCATTATTTTAAAATCCCTGAATATGTAGCGAAGGAGTTTTTATTATTTTTTTACTTTTAGTATATAATTCGATAATTAATTTTGATTGTCATAAGTGATGGCATTTTTTGAACTGTCAGAGATTTTTATGAAATGTAACTATGAGTTAATTGTTGAATAATGAAGCCTACATATGTGTGGATTAACATGAAATTGAGAGCAGAGTGAACGATTTAATAGTTCCTTAAAAAAACACTAAAAATTACTTTTAAGGTTATACGCCTCCTGTACGGCATAAGCCTTAACATCTGCCACTCTCTGATTTTTATAGTACAGTTATAAAAATAGTTATGAAAATATTAACTTAATTTATTATTATTTAAGTATTAATTCACTAATTTAAATTATTATAATGCTTTTACGACATTTCGATAAGTGGACCTTGAAGTACATATCGTACGCGTGCTCCCATTTGCGTAAGAGCTGTACATGTGCGGGACAACGTAACGTACGTATGTCGCCGCCGACCGCCATCCGTCTCTCGCAGACAAAGCGCGGCCTTGATTGCGCGGCTTAAGGGGTGCCCTCAATCTCCGACCGAGCCTGCCCTATTCATCTACATTTGCCAGATAACGTGTTACGTGTTTGTATAGATTTGCAAAAAATAACGGGCACCTATGATTTCAAAGTGTAATTAGATTTTATTACATTCGTTTACTAATTTATCTCCCCAATATGATCAGAGTACTATTAATTTAAAGTGAAATAAAGATTTTCTCAACCTTAATAATCGACTTATTCATTGTTAACACGATAAAGTCAGATTCTATACGGTAAAATAAAACTTGACAATCATGATCATTAAATGTTTTTTTTTAATTACAAATAAGAAATTTAATTACGCGTATGTCCTCCTCTAGTTGTGATGACGGCTTGTATTCTTCAGGACACGCTTTGGATGACGTTTCTTATCATTTCCTGAGGAACACCTTCCCACTCCGCCGTTATCGCTCTTTTCAGCACTCTAATGAACTCATATTATCGAATACTACTATGTTCGTAAAGGCCCAATCAATTTCCCACCCCTTTCGTCTCTTTCTTTTGCTTATCCACGCCGTCTTTTTCCTCAATAAAGACTCTCAACGCTTCTGCAATTTCTCTGGCTGTCGCGGATGGGCGTTGCGCTGAGCACTTACCATCAAGAACCAATACAAACACAAACAGATCACTGTAATTAAACTAATTTTAAGGATATATAATCCTTAAAATTAGTTTACGCCTTTATTTAAATTTTATGTTCTCGACGTTTCGATTATTTTCCAGTATTCATGGTAAAGGGTCTGACGTCCCGATGACTAAGTAAGAAGGAGCTCACAGAATCATGCGATCTCGCAGTTGGGTTGGTTTGGGAATGAATTATATTAATCAAAGGTCCCAAGCAGGTGGTATTATCCAGCTATCTTCTTTATTGAAATTAGTATGTTTTTATTTTAATAGCCTCATGAATCATCCTTGGTAAGAATCGGTGTCCTGGTGAAGAAGCGGTGGTGTGCAAGGATATGTGATATACCGGTCAGCTATGTGTTCTTTTACCCGGGTTTTGAAGAGTTTTTATTTTTCCTATAAGCGAGTCTACACTCACAATCAACCTTGTTCAGTCCTGCATCTTTTAGAGGGAAGAAACTGATCAATCCTTTCTATTTCTTCCACTCCTATAGTAGAATTCGTCTATAAGAAATTAGGGGTCCACAGTCAATTTGTCCTAATATTTTCATATTATGTGCGTCACAGAAAAAAATATCACAACCTCGAAGTATACCAAGTGTATTTAATTCTTATGACCTCAGAAGTGTTATGTTACAAGGAATAGACATACTTGATAATCTGACATTCCAACGAAAGGAAATAACTTTTGGGTCTTACGGAAGCAGAAATAACTTTCCCAGATAACTTTTTGCGAGTAAGTTAAGAGTTAAGCTTCGTCGATATCTAAGCATTTTGTCTGAAGTGGATCACAAGTAGAAGCATCAGGATTTTGGCACGTATTGTTCCACATCAAGCCGAAAGTCGAATTTATAATATCAATAAATTCCATCAAAGAAATTAAAATTATTTAAATAGAGATTTCTAAATATTTAAATGAATAATGTATTATTCCAATCCAATTATTCGTTTAATGTTGTACATTGTAATTTATTTACGCATCTTTTTTTTCGATTTTGTTTACAAAAAGTTTCAAGTGTACAAGGGCCGACATTAAATCTGAACAGAGATCTTTTTACGCTCAAGTTAACTAAGTGTTGTTTTCAATAAGTCATGAAACCCTAACAACTAGCTAATTCAAGGACCCTACGAAACATGCCCCTAAATGTTACCCCCGGGGCCGCGTTTACTGTAATAAGTTGCGAACATGTTGATTAATATGTCACCGCACAACTTGCCCGCCCGCAAGCTTACAGCCTTCGGTGGAGCAATAACAACCGGCTGAAACTACCTTCAATAACATCGAAGCAGTGAGTTGTGAAAATAACAGACGGATTTATTATGCTTACGCGTCACGTTGTTCTGTTGTTTTGACATATCGTATAAATGAAACAAATCATATTTGTCTGGGCTAAGCATTTTTGGCCTTGTCTAGGTCACGTATCTTGCAAGCAAACTAGATGGTTATTCATCTTGTTTCGTTTCTCTAAATAAATGAAGCACTAGGTGACTTGTGAAATATTATCCTTGATCAAGAATCGTGCATGAGAGTATCACGTGATACACGACGTAAGTTTGTATCACGAATGTGACATATTAATCATTCTAAATTCATGAAAAATAGTTGCCAAAATGGAAATGATGAAAATGAAACTGGCCAATGGATCTTTCAAAATCCTCAAAGCGAAGTACTTTGAAGAAACTGTTCTGATGTATATAGGTTTGTATGTTAGTACTATTAGATCCAAATCTCATTTATACATATTTTATACAGCATATATTTTGTATCAGTACATTTTGCAAGAAAGATCGAGATCTAAAAATTAAAAACATATATAATAATATAGCTAATTAAGAAATAAAAATTTCATATTGATCATAATGCTAAAAAATAATTCATTTAAATATAAAGAAAACATGATAAGACTAAAACAAAAAACTTAATAAAATGTACATAAAATAAAATTATAAAATATTGATGAGTGTAAATAATTGTTATGTTCTTGTTAAAACATAAACCGTCGACGAAGACATTAAAAAGAAGAGACACTTAAGAGAAAGTTAACGAGCCGTCAAACGTCGAACGGTTAACTTTGACAAGGCGTAAAGTTGTTCCCTCTCAAACTATCAAGGACGATCCGATCCGGAAGGCGAGAGATCTTCAACAAAAAGCCCATTACGAAGATAGGCTGCACTCCCGGCACCTATTACTGCCCAGCACCCCCGGTAATTATCCTTGAAGATACGCTTTATTACAATACGACGGCATGGCGCAAGGCTCGGCTCCCTTGTTTATGTCCGGTTTTCGTTAATCCTCAGAGTGGCGCTCCGGGGACGGGAAGTGATCGTTTACGTTAAATGTTGCAAATATTTGGAGTTGCATTTTGCTCAATGCCAAACACATTGGAACGGCCCTGCCCGTAGCCTCAAGGACGAGGGTTTATAGTCTATTAATGCTTTTGAGACATTAACATGTTGCCCGCTTATGATTCGTAACCTCAAGATGAATTTAAATGTCTAAATCTAAGTCTTGTACGAAGCTTCTAAGAAAAGTCACTTGCAGATGCTGAAACGCATGCGTGTACTATAAATATCTTTTGTGTACGAATAAACACGAATGAGTTTATAAATATTTATTTACTTAAGTATCTCTATTTGTAACGTTAATGATGAACGGCAATAATTGGCGCGTGCTTAACGATGGGCACTATGGGCGCGGCGTGGACGATCGGAGCGTGGACGATTGGGGCGGCGTGGTGCACGACAGGGTGCACCACCGGGTGCACTGAGTGCACTGAGTGCACCACGGGGTGGGACACCACCGGGTGAACTACGGGCGCGATGATACCGGCCTGCGTGTAGGCGATGAGGGCGAAGAGGATTGTCTGAAATGAAAAGAATTATTTGAGTAAAGTTTATTTTAAATTAGTTCCAAAAAATCTTCTTGTCACATTGCAATAAGCAGAACAGAAGACAAGAAGTGGAACTAGTTTATTCAGTATAAAAAGACGATTTATATCAATCAGATCTAGTTTGCACCACGGCCAATGTTGGCATAAGTAACAAATGGTGCACATATCGTCAAACATGTCATATAACGGATAACTTACGATAAAATCGTCAATAAATCACACGCGACGACACGTGACACCTGTCACTCGGTTATAACGTTGAGAAAGAAATTCGAACGAATGTAAATCTTATACCAACAAGTGTCTTCACTTCCTTCTCGAACTGGTACACGATGCTAAGTTCTTAATATAAATCAATTTAGTTCATAGAAATAATTCCTTTGTATTAAAAAAGTTTATTAAAAATTATGTTTTGAAATAATCACCCCATTATTCCAATGTGGGGTAGGAAAATAAACCAATTAGTATTACTTTATCGCCGAAATTATAATTAGTTATTTCTCTATTAATTTATAAAAGGAAATATTTAAATTAAGGGTTTATAGTACGTAAAGTCAGAATAACGTAAATGTTTTGAACACTTAACCTAGCTGGGAATCGACCCCCGACCTGAAGGTCCCAACTTTCAAATGAATTCTGACTGCAAGTCGAAAGTTTAGCATCTGAGTTATCACTGACGGTTGCATCTCAAGGTTGTTGCTGTGTATGGTTCTACGTAATGTTTAACTTGTCCATACTCTCTTCATAGTCAACTTTAGTACGGACTGGTTAATGACTCAGTCAATTAATAAGGTATTATGTAAATGGCAGAGCAGATGGCGCATCGCCTTGATCTTTTTGCTATTTACTCGAATAGAATTAACCGTAATTACATTTCTAGCTCCATATCGTCTGGTAACAACATATTACTACCTTCATATTGCAATCTTCAGTTAAATACTATCTTCCTATGATAAATATCATTGAATACACTACAGTAGGTACGAGGTATGTGTATTATTTTAGTTTTTTTATAATTCCCGAAAATGTATGGAGACACGTACTTATTGAATTAGAACCGATTAAAGTTTTTACGTTTTTTACGTTTAACTAATCTGAATTATTCTCAGGTTGTTTAGACAGCATCTAGGAGATTAAAATAGAGCATCTAATATATTGATAATTCGCTCTTTGTTTACAAACTATTCCGTGACAATTTATTATAAATGTGATTTAAAATATTACTTACCAGTTTGAACATTTTGCTTGGTGTTTAATTGTGTGTTTGTTTGTAAAAGTATCTTGAGACTGTACCTCCAACGGCTTGATGTGGCCCTTTTATAGGTCCGACATTGTGGTCTAAGGCTACACATGTACCGAGAGGCGGACGTTGGTGACGAGCTACCTGCGCGCGAGCAACACACGGTGCGTAATACAACCCTGTGTGTACAATTTTGTGAAAGTGGCGACTGTTTGTTAAAATAATATAATTATTATCCTATCAATGTTACTAATTTCGATTTTTATTTTAATTGAGCAAGGAAAAAGAGAAAGAATATACATATATAAAAGCAACTTGGATTTTACAACTTTAGTTTTATCGCTCTAAACGAATTGATATCGAAGTGATTGGTGACATACTAATGAAGTGATGTCGATGTCGTAGAAGATCCGACGGAGGTGTGCCAGAATGTCGTCAAATGGAAATATGTTATCTCTGCCTACCCCTCTGGGTTACGAGCGTAAATGTTTAGTTAATTATAATTTTATTTGTTATAAAGTATTATAACCTTCAAGAGCATTTTAATTTAATAAGAATACATAGTCTTATTTATTGAAGTACATAGACGTATTTCTTCCGCAGTTATCATATGGTCGGAACCGGAAGGCTTTGGTTGTGGAAATCACTTGTATATATACAGATATCTTAAAGTACAGACTTTACTGTGTTCATCTGTAATTAACGTGATATCGCTCATCTAATGTTGGTTGGTACAAAGGCTTGTTAAAATGTATTACAGATGATATTTTATTAATACATTTGTGTATTTAAAGTTTTAAATAATAAATAAATAAACTAATGTTTATCATCATATTAGAATTGAACTAAGAATCGCATCGTATTCGCATGGTAACAGATAACCAAGTGTAGCAGGAAATAGTAAAATCATTGCAGAATATTTATATTTTTTGTTTCCTTTTAGAATAAAAAGTGTGTCAGTTGCGCAGGAATTACGCAAAATATCGTCAGGAAATGACATTGAATGATGATGTGAAATAAACGGAAGGCAAGTACAAGATAAAGATCGTTGTGAGATAACAGTTAATTTAATTGTTATTGTCTCAGTTTACAAAACGGTTTAATTTAATAAAATATCTGTAGTGTAACGTAGTTGGGTTCCGTATTATTATTTATTTTATTGGTTTCATTATGCTACTTATTTTGTCATCAGTTAATATGAACTTTATCTAGTGGGCAGGGTACCCCTACCCTGCCCACTAGGGTTTATAATAGGGTTTCAATCTAGTCATTTTAGACTACTTGCCTAAATTGGGTACCTTTTGGCGAAAAAGTGTACCTAAAATGACAGTCGCTTAACAGACGTCCCCCTTTCCCTATCCTTGCCCTGGTCGATCCAATCTCTCCCTACCGCCTGCACGATGTCGTCTTCCAGCTGCTGCTGCTTTGGTCAGCCGGTTCGAATCCGCCATTTGACTATTGTCGTGAACCATATCCTAGCACAAGCTAAGGCTTAGATGGAATGGTTAGAGAGATATTAGTAAATTAATTCGAAAATCTACTAATATTTTGAACGAAAATAAAAATTTTAATGTTATTATTCTATTTTCAAATTATTTGCTATGTTACAATAAAAGCTTAAATAACTTTAGATATTGTAATAAAAAACTATTTAATTTTCGGAGAAGGATCTCTAAACGCGTGGACCTTTGAAGTAAAAAGCCTTAGTCACAGGTTGTTTACATTAAAGTTTCGCAAAAGTAGTGTGACGCTGACGAGGTCCATTATAACGTTTGCCCGGTCGTAGGATGTCAGAGCCGCATCGACCTTGGACCGCGCCGCTGCAATGCTCTTAAGGTCCACAGTAAATGTAATAAGGACCAAAACAAAGGTCACTGTCACATTTACTAACTGTACATATGTTTATAAGCATTTTGTAAGTGACAAATTAAAAGTATCAGATTATTTGATCCACCGGCACTTTAATGTATAGAATTTTAAAATGTTATAAGATTTGTTATACTATTAACTTGACAGCTAAAGAACTACTTTAGACGTCAAATACGTACCGTTTCCTTTAAGCAGTACTAACAAAAGCTTCTGTATCTGGTGGGTGGCTGCCCAACGTAGTGCCTACCAATATTTAAGTTATAAAAGTTAATAAATGTGATTGAATGAAAGAAAATCATTTTATTCTGATAAATCATTTACTTATAGGAATAGGCTGACAATGTGTGTGACCTCCGAAACGGCTAGATCGATTTTGATGATATTTTTTTCAAATTTACAAACTTTTTCACAATTGGACCCCTTGGGTGGTGCCGTCATCGGGTTCAAGTTTATTTACGAATTTCGAATCCAATAACGAACGTTAGCTGAACCCGCTAATTGCGAGCAAGACAACGTTAGCTAGGTTCACTATACTTGTATATAGTTATAGGTTCCTAATTTTCTTCGCGATAGACAAGACGTCATTCTGTGAAATTGTCATATTTTGTCACCAAGGTGCAGTACAATATCAAAATTAACTGTCCTTGACCTTGAACGTAAAAGCTTTCTTTCATTTCGTAAAGATATAAGGCAGATGTCGTCGCTCGAGCCGTATATTTGATTACAATATTCATTTAATATTTCCGATATCTTGAAAAGATTGGGTACAGAATCGTCATAATTTTTTTCGCATAGTCTATAACTACTATAAATATATATTTTTATCTTACCTAAATAGTGGATCTCCTAAATTATAAACAGAGGTAGTAACTTGCATTATTCTTATACTTCTTCACATTAACTTACACATATCAAAGGTTCTAGAAATGTGGTTTAGTTTGCAGCCCGTTTTTATGAATGTATTCATGTTTTGCTTCTTACGCCTAATATAGTACCAACATAATGGCCATAGACTCAGCCTTAACACATTATAGTCCAGTCTATTAATGAGCACTTTGAATAACGAGAACTATTACTTCTATCTACCCCGGTTGGGTTAAACGGCGTATATTCTATACATGATATTTTCTTTCTAGTTGACACCGATAAGGTTTCTTCTAAGTTTGTCTTTTTATCCATATTATGATCGATGATTTAATATGTAATTAAGTATTTATCGAAGTCTAGCCTAGAAATGGCAGACCTTTTTGTGGTGCTGCGCCCTAGACCCAGTATTGTAGGTATTCGACCGCCGCGAGTAGGCTCGCGCCATGATCTTGGATTCCTGTTGACTGCTAGTGTACTGGGAACATTAATTATCTTCGGTGGCTATATTTTTCTTTAAAATGTTTTTACGACTCTTCGGAAAGATGCATAATTGTAAAGAAAAATTGTGGCAAAGTACACGTAATGTTTAATTTAAAAACATTCCTGTATTTTAGGTATTATTATAACATTCAAACACACACACACACATATGAATGTACATGTACGTAACTTACTATAAACTACTTATTTGCTTCAATATTAATTATTCATAAGGACTGCCCACAGATATGAAAACTTTTCTCCATTGCTTTGATACGGTCTTAAAAGTATTTTGTTCTAATTAACTGGCATATTTTAATCAATGTTATTGACACAAAGTAACCCAAATTTGAAATATTCCGTATCCTATCTTAACGAAAACAAATTTGACAAGCTTATAGCCCTTTTAAGGGTTCATCGAGAGATCCCTTTTACTCGAGTAGATTGATATATATAAATTAAATTGATGTTTCATTTTATTCTTTTACCGTACCGCAATTACCATTTAATTACCTAATTACGGTTATCTTAATTAGTCTATTACTGCAAATAAAAATGTCCTTCTAGATATTATCGTATTTAAAAAAACAATTCTATTTTTAAAACATTTTCATCAATATACAAAGATAAGTATTGTTGAAATCTATTATTTCAGGTACATATATTTATAAAAAAATTATTCAAACTAACGTATAGAACTCGGACGAATTTCATTGTAGCAATTTCTTATGAATTCCTTTCTGAGATCTGAAATCAACAAAAGCCTTTTTCAGCCTATGTTGATCGTTTCTACAGCGGATCGTTAAGGCTTATCGCGCCGGGCCGAGGTCATTGCCACGCTAATTCCTCACAATAGAGGGCGCTGGACAAATATGTTTTGTGCTCGAGAGACTTATAGTACGTCAGTATCTCTGACAGTTTTAACGTTTATGCAATAAACATATCGCAGATATTTGTTTTTCTTTTTTGATAATCAGCAAAAAAATTGCTATTTGTAGGATAGGGATGCCTTATAAATTTTATAATTCTAGAAGAAACTATTTTTAAAATGTTTGTCGTCATTAAAGAAAAATTCGAAAGTAATTTTCAATAATGACATTCTACGTGAATGTTTGCACACAAGTTGAATGCGTACCTGAGTCACGCGCGATTTAATTAAAACAAGAGAGCTCCGGATAGTCGCTGGGAAATTATTGAATAGTTGACCCTCTCGTTGTCGGGGCTAACGAACTGATCAGACTTACGGCTTGCATCCTTTATACGACGACTATTTGATTGTTTGCTGATTGCTTCAAAGGTACGCTAACTGTTTATCAATAATGGTACTAACTACCTACGGAAATTGTGGCCCATCTCCGACTTTTATTATTTTATTGTACAACGTTTATATGCGAAAGGGCTTAATATATTTTTTATTTCTAAAATTCCAAATAGTATACGTTATAAGTTAGTCCCTTATTTCACAAGGGTAGGTGAGACTTCAGATTTCCGATTTGCACGATCCCTGCTCGTCTCTACCTTCTTTTTACTTAATTACACAGCTAATGCTACAACTGAAATGTGGTTATGTATGCTAAGACATAATTAAAAAAAATATAATTCAGTTAAACCATAAATTTACTGTAGGTTGCGACATTTCTTGAGTTTGTTTGTCTTTGAGTTCCTTACGATATTAAGAAATAAATAAATTATATTAAACAAGGACATACATTATAAATATTAACCGAACAAGTTATAAATCATCTTCATTCTATATAAGAAAGGCGGCGGGGCTGGTTCTACTGGCATTGGTCGTATAGCGAACAAGCCGTAGTACGGGTACAGCATGTAGTACGGAGGTAGCGTAGGAGCATGTACTTCGGGCTTTTTCTTCTCTTCTGGCTTAGACGTCATGAAGGCATGGATGAAGGCTTGCATCGGGGACTCTGTAGTCTTAGGTTCAGGATCTTTCTTGGCCGGTATTTGCGCCAGGTGTATTGGCTCCGATGTGTAAATGGTTATAGGTCTTGGTGATGTCTGCGGCAGCTGCAGCGCGAGGCACAGTGTTACCTGGAGAACAAATGTATTTTTATATTTTTTATGAGGTTTATTGAGATGGATGTTCTTTAAGGAAAGTCTGTTCAGATAACTTAATTAGTTTGAACCTGACTGAATAATAATTAACTATTGGTGTCATAGCTATTACTTGTTTTTACAATAGGTTTAAAAATAAAACTTGGTATAAAATAAAAACAAAGCTTCTTTGACTTTGTATCACCATATTAAAATTACGAGTTTTTTTTTTTGAGATATTCTTCTTCATATGATCATTCTTACCATCAAGGCTATACGATCATGAGAGACAATTTTTTTTCGATATCATTCATTACTTTCACAAATTTTCTTGGCAAGAAGTTATCAGTCTATCCGCTCGGAAACTCAACAACGCCATCGTACGTCTGCTCGTACAACACAACGTTTCCATCGGGCAGGCCAGTTAATAACTCGTAGCTGGACAAATATTAGTTTTGGCTGACATAAGAATCCGGGGTCAACGACCTGCCGGCCTGAAGAAACAAACAAATCGCCGCCGATTCATGTATTATATAAAACACAATAAGCTTATTGGTTTGTCGTTCAGTATATTTTTTAATATATGTACTACATTAAATTGATTGAAAAGTATAAATCTGCTCAATCAATATTGAGCATTTTACAATGTTCGGACACTATTGGCAATTTTTATGAATCGGAATTTTTATACTGGAATAGAATTTATGCGTGGAGTTAAAATTGTAATTCTCAAAATCCACTGGATTTTCTCTGAAGTCTATAATACACAATAATAACGTAAAAAATACTTACAATAAATAAACAATACTCCATCTTGATTAAAACTTTCTTTCCGAGTGACTTACCTGACTTCCCATAGACCTTTATAACCGCAGATAGCTGACGAGGATTCACTTCGTCACGAGACTGAACAATGGATTACAACATGACTGTAGGACGCAGGACGCTGCCGCAGTTTTGTAATAAGGAAATATGATTCTGCACATTCCTGTATAAGACTATAATATCATTCATTTCTTTTTATAGTTGGTTGAATATTTTCGGTAAATGTGCCATTTAACAATTAAATGTTTTACGCAAACCAAAGGTTTTTTTGACATGACATCTAGTGACAGGTTTACTTCTTCTCGTATCGTAAATATATGCATTTTTATCCTGCCCCTTTCCCACTTTATGTAGGGTCGCACAGTACGACCGAAGGCTATAGTGTAATAGTTTTTTCTTTAGACCGCTTGACACCAACCCTCCTCGGGCATATATATGAAATATTAGTAGTAACATTTCTTTTAAACCACGTCCAAATAAGTTTGAAGCTTGGTTGAACTTGATTCTCGACAATAGTCTAATGATGGATTCAAACCCCCGACCATGTTGTAGATATTTCGCGGTCCGTACCGTTAACCATTACGCTATTAGCACTTCCTTACAGTACAGTTGTCAGTACATTATGTGATTAGAATTAATAACTTTGTCATTATAAGCACTTTCGGAGAAGCGAGGAATTATTCAAAAGCCGTGCGTAATTAAATTGTAGCAAACATGCATTAAACACTGCCATGCCCCCGCCGCCGCAGACGCCGCCCTCGCGACTTCCCCTTAATTGACTCCTCGCCAACTTTTCATATTAAATTAAGAGCACAATCCTCAAGTGAAGTTTCTTAAAGTAAATAAATCCACTCACAAATGAAAATAATCTCGATTATCTTCTTGATTAAGAAGTTTAATTTATTGTTATGGAATTTAAGATCGTCGTACTTGGATGTCGCCAAATGACTTAAATGCTTTCATAGATTTTCATTGAGTATCTATTATAACAGATATACTGTTTTATGTATTTTGATATTTAAGAAAAGGTTAGGAGACATTTTTTAAAAATATGTAAAGAAGCCGTCAGGGAGTCCTGACACGGAAACTGTTTGTTGCCGCTAACAATATCTCAGGCGCTTTTTACTTTTTTGTTTATCATTTCCTAGAACGAATGAATATGTCGAAAACGTTTATAGGTTTAAGTTCAAACAATAAAATATTTAGAATCGATTGCAAAATTCAATTTTATTATCAATCTGCTCGAAAAGCACAAATTCTTTAATTAATAATATCCCTTATCTACTTTTCTCACATCTACAAAAGGATGATAATACATACAACGGAGAGCGACTCGAATCGTCAATGACCGGGCTCTTACCGATCGGCTTGATTCTATGGC
>DWTW01000432.1:0-16518 GCA_018246275.1 Papilio slateri
AGTATTCCATGTGGGGCCGAACTTGCGCCTTATAAAGTTGTAGGCGGTGGCCCGGCTGGAAATACTGCTTCGCTCTATTGAGCACACCCAGCTGTTTGGAGGCCAGCTTGGCCTTGTCTTCCAAATGACCGCGGAACTGAACGTTACTCGATATGTCAACGCCGAGAATACCGATACTGGCTGAGGCAACCACGGGAGTGTTCTCAAAGTGGAAATCTACGACGAAGGGATCTTTTTTAGCGGTAAAGGCGCATACTTGTGTCTTTTTAGGATTAAAATCGACAAGAATTTACAAGTTAGGAAATGGATTTGATATTTGTTTAATTATTTTTTTCAGGGAAATCCTGGTAGATCTCACCGGCTCCGTCTCAATCACCATTCAAACACCACCGATGCTTGCAAAGTAAACGACTCGATAGATTCAAACTAAAATTAACGTATTTGTGTTCGACGTACTTCGATATTTATATAATCTCTTGTCGAATTCGGTATCTGAGCTAATAAATGTGCTCGTTTTGAAAACGAACTATAAAGTAAGTATTGTAACTTACGTAATCGAAACAATGACAAAGTTTTAAAACAATTTCTCCCGATTATCGTGTATTATGGTTTTTGATGTTGGTCACATCCCCAATGAAAGCAGCATTTATATTGTGACGACCAGACTCCTTAAAAAAGAATAGCAATTTCTATGAATGTCGGTCACAATTACGTTAATAGACGTGAGAACTTCTAATGCTTGAAGTATTGAAGCATACACGATTTGGATAGGATCTAAATAACTTTATTCAACTACAACATAAAAACTGGACGAAATTTACGTTAAGATCCATTTTCCTAACACAATTTTAATGATAATTATAATTTGAACATTCGTGAACAGCACCTGTGTCAGAAATAAATATTGAAGATTCTAGTAAGTAAACGAATAAGCTTTTAATCAAGACTTTTTCATAAACCTTCCAAAGAATAATTCCAAAAATGTAATCGATAACCAAAATTTTTCAGAATCCAAAGATTAGATACTAAGACTATTAGTGTACGGGTTCAAACCAAAGACAAATATTTACTTTTTTCCTGCTTTTCCTGTCTCCACTTATACGTTATAACATTTGAACGAAATGGAATAAAAATAGTAGTATTACAAGTGATTCATTTAATTCTTTGACATACAAACATAACTTAATAATGGCGTTATGAAGATGCAATTTTAGAAAACGATTAAGTATTTTATATATTGACCATAACTATGTACGGACACAACAAAATGATGTGTGAATTTTACTGACTGAGGAAGGATAGTGCCTATTTAGGTACATACATAGCGGTTTATGTTAATTGACATTGCATAAAGAGGTTAATTCACCATGAATGTTAAATTACAGTAAAGAACTTGCATTAATCAAATTTAAATTGATAACATCAGTTTTAAGACTTACAAGTAATTTCAGTGGAGTTTCTTTAGATAAACAACACATCTCGTTGTTTACCGCTTGCGTGACTTTTCATCTGGTATTTATTAAAATAATTGTAAAAAGACATAATTTTCGGTATCATGATATTGACCGTAACATATCATTTATTTTCTATTTTTCTGATATAATCAGACCTGTTTTTACACCATCTATCAAAAATCGCTATAACTTTCAGGTCAGTTTTTTATTTATTTATGCATATAATGTTATGTATTAAATTTTCCATTTGAAATTGTTCTGTTTGGATAGACTTTAATTTGGCTGTAAGAAAAAAATGTAAGAATAATTCGACAACCTTTAGAATTTCGTTGTTTCGTTATAAACGGTCTTATAAGATATATCTAAAGTTAATTAAATTATGGCGATTGTTTATATGAACTCGCGAGTGCCAAAATATTAGTGTTTACCGAATAATGATTACCAGCCATTAGTCTTAAAGTTAGAGAATAGTGCGTACGCACGCAATCTTTTCCAGAGCCGGCCTAGGTAACTTTTTTTTTTATTTAATTGTAAACGTGTAGTGGATTTGTCCAAAAACACCTACGTTTCGTTATACGTTACACTTCTCATCGCATTATAAAAGAATACTTGTTTCAAGTTTTGCTAGAATATATGGCTTTTAAAAATCCAATTTATTCGAAATCGAACCTGTGACTACAATACATGAAAGGTTACATTGGAAATGTATGCAATAAACATACAAAACCAATTTAATTTCCGATATTTAAATATTAATAAATAATCGCACAATTATATGACCAAATGGAAGACCAAAATTCAAACACAATTCAAAATATTTAGAAGTATTTTTGAGAATTCTGCGCGGGTACCATGCTAGGCAACTCGAAGTTGTTATTAGTACGTTGCATTTGAATGTATAGATTAATGTTTAGTAGAGAGATACTAATATACCTTTTGAACACGAGTTTATTAACATGGTATCGCAACGATCTATGGTACTATGTAACTCGTTACATAATTGAAATAAGCAGGCCTTTGCGCAACTTTTGTAGTAGATGTTAGATCTTTAATGAATATTTCAATGCAAAGCTGCTTTAAAGGCCAGCTTTAGGCTTAATATTTCTATCGTATTAATTAAAAGGATTGCAGATCACATCTTTTTGTGTCTCTATTTAGGGTACATATCTACAGTTTAAGATTTATCGTTCCATAAAATGTCAAGTATATAGTCCGATATTATAAAAAAGCCCGTAGTCTACATTCATGTAAAATTCCCATTACCTAAACATAACCTTTTGAAGAATAAAACTAATATAGTATATGTGAATTTCAAATTTTTCCATATATAAATAATATTATCAAGTATTCGAAAATCAACAAAACGAATATATAAAAGAAAATGAAAATTATTTTCGGCCATTTGTAAACCAATTAAACTTACACATGAAACTCATGTAACTATGTATGACATAAATATGTTTTTTGTAAGTTTAAATATGATGTAAATAAAGTTATAGTAAGCCAGAAGGCATTATATTAAAAACAAGAGGACATTGTGACTCTGACACTGGTTTATATTTAATGGAACTGTTGGTGAAATTTTATGAAAAATTTATAGATAGTAATTGAATGTATTTAAAATAAAAAGATAACATAAAGCTAATTCATTTTCTGGCGTGGTGTAGGTGTAGTAAAGTAGTAAATGTTAATTAATTGAGACAAAACCATTGTATTGTATGTCAACCCTTGCCATATTTTATAATAGTAAATAAATAAGATATCCGCAATTGTATTTACTTAGCAAAAAGACATTAAAATGTATGTCGTTAAGGATTACATTTTATTTGTCATCATAGTAACTAAATTTAATTTAATAATTAATTATAAAAAAACAACTAAGTTTAAAAGTCACCTATAAAATAGAGTTATATATATTGATTTACATTAAAACTTTTTTTGCGATATTATATTCTACGAGATAAATAACTAGTTTTCTTACAAATCTAAAGAATAAATCCAATTGAAACATGATGTTTCAAACATTTGAAATCAATGTTTATGTCATTTCTTTTTCCAATAAATTTCAAGTTGGATGGGCGTTTCTTAAGAATTTCAAATTTTCAAATAATAAGCTTACACTAAATGAAGTATAAATTACGTGATTGCTCTTTCTTTTTTTTAATAGCCTGACAACACTTTCACAACAATCGTTCCATATTTTGATTTTAAACCAACTGCTACTAGATCAGAACTCTGTTATTTCTCTTATATTTAACTATATTTCCTTTTATGCTTTTTAGCTTTTAAAGTAAAAAAGTTTGATTTGGTGTAAGGTGATTAGTTGTAAGTGATTATAAGTATTAAAATGATAAATTTGATGATACTGTAAGTTCTGTTTTGAAATGTGATACTTTATTGTTTTTCTGCTTGGCAGTGTTTACTTAAATAGACACATATTGATTTTTCGCGCCTAAGGCGTGTTATTTTTTTCGCCAAAGCGGATATTATTTATATCCATATTTATACAAATATTTCCATAATTTATGGAGAAAATAATTGTTATGGTACTACATATAGTAAAAACTTATTACTTGTAAGGATTAAAGAACATTTTACTTAAAATTATTAAAAAGAATAGATCTTCGTCGTGTTTCATCATTCATCAATCATGTTTTCGTTTTATTGTATACAACTTTGCTTTATACTATGTATGCATATTACAAAATAACGATGTTGTGTGTAGATTTTACTTAGAAGTCTAAGATTCCCTTCATGTCACTTGCATTTCTTACTTATTAGGCTCGATTTGGCTCTAAAATATATACGAATCAACTTAACTTGTAAATGGGCATTCCCCATTAGAATTCGTAACTTTCAGAAAGTTTAGTATGAAGCTAACTTTACTGGTAACATATTTCCACAAATAAAATATTGCTTATCTTTTTCTGCCTGTTTGTCGAAATTTAGTCTAAAATATTAACAGAAAAGATCAAATGTTACAACTAACTTATCTCTTCAAAAATAGCCATAAGAAAATTGTGGAAATCAAAATATGCTTAATTCTATTACTTTAAAATTGTTATTAACTTTCTCTTCTACAGTTGAATTTTTTTTTTCAATTTCATATAAAAATGGATTTTTTTATCATTATTTTTGTTTTTTTTTTTGCTCTGGTACATTTAACAGTGAATCCAGTAAAAATACTTAAATTATATTTCATTTCTGTATTAATATTTATAAATGAAGCGATGTTAGGTATGTAATTAAATTTTTTAAATGAAAATACTATATTATTGTAACTGTTAGGGCAATAAATGCCACAAATGTTTCAAATATCCATGTACAAATGTATTTGTAGATTGGTAAAGAGTAATAAAGACTAAAAAAAAAAGTGTCTTTGCATTTATTTATTTGAAAAACAACTTTCTTGTCACTACTCAGATTGTTAACGTTTAAAAAGTGACAAACATTAAGATTGAAGTGATAAATGTTTAAATATAAGAACTTTGCATGATTTAATCAAATCCCTATATTCTCCGTGATGTGATTTTCACTTGTATTTAAAAGTGTATCATATTATTTGTTAAATATGCTGACCCCATCTCAGTAATTATCTGATGCCCAAATAAAGATGTACAGAGGTTACCTAAACAAGTAAACCTGTACAAGAAACTTCTTTTGCAATTTTTCTTGCAAACTTTGTTATAATATCTTGTGTCAAGCATATATTAAACCATCACTAAAACATAGATTGGTGCCGGCATCATACTGGGTAAGATGTTGTACAATGCAAAAGTACTTGGTTATGAATTCTGACTCACATATATATTATACATATATATTGAACACTATTTTGCAAATTATTTAAACAAATAGGTTATTAAAAAAGCATTCTTTATTTTTTTGTAAATGTAAGTATGATATGAATTCCACTGCCATTCCATAAGGTCATGGCAGTTAGTCTGAACTGAAAAGAAAAATTATTGAGGAATAAATAGAAGAAAACAAATATAAGAGAGACAGTATGCAGGAAGGAACAATCTGAAAATAAAAATAAAATAAATTTAATATAGCTAAATAATTTATTATTTCACTTTGATAAAAATTGCAAAAAATATCAATCTACACATTACAAATGCTTATTTTAAATACATCACACATACAATACATCTCCACAATATTATTATGTTGAGACATCTCAACATCAGTAATTTCAGTAGAATCAGAAGAAGGCTAGATCGATATGGCTACCTATAACATTTTTCACACATGTGCATCACTTCAGTTAACCCGTGACCATGACGCATGCAACTGCATCGAAATATTGGGAGCTCAAAAAGCCCAATCGTAGTAAGAACTCCGTTTCTTATGAACTTTATATCAGTAATTTCAATTACCCTGGTATTATATTACCACTACTATTGCTCTTCATATTTTCTAGATATCTATTGTTATTCATATGTATTTGTAAATTTTTGTTAAGTTGTATTTATTATGACTGGTAATACATATAGAAAAGTCTCTTAATTATGTCAGATAGTATACACACCACAATATGTTTTATTAATTGGACACTTCACTTGCCAAATCAATTGACTCCACAAAACAAGTAGAGAATAATTATGAAATAGTATATGTTTTTCAAAATTCTTCTTAAATTATATATCATGTAGACTGCATGTGAGTCTTAAAGTAATTGTTATTATTACAACATTTTTTTGTGATTAAGGGAGAATCAATTTGGCAAGTGAATAATTTTCACTCAAAATTATTAAAACTTTTGTGAGACATTATTATCTATTAATATTATAAAATAAACGGGGTGTGACCGCGAACTAATTCCACTGACCCTGAAGGAGGACCTCCGATAGGTCCGAACCTTGTCGGTACCAACACCGAAGTAAGAAAATGTGAATTAAGCCGTTTATTTTATAAATAACTTTCACTTGATAAATCGATTCTATATGATCCAAAATATGTTTTATTAAAAATCATGTTTATTAGGAAGGATGATTTCTTTAAAGATATATCCGAGTCCAACTTGTCTTGGATTAACTAGATTTTGATTATGATTTCAATACATTACAGGATGGAATTAATTGTATTGGCTTCAGAAAAAAAGTTTATTATTCAGTTGGCCCAAAAAAACATTTATTTGAAGCAGAATATATGAGGCAACATTGTTAAAACTGAGAGATTTTTAATATATAGTTAGGAGGCAATTACGCGCTTTGACATTAAAATTTTTAAAAAATAAGAAAATGAAGTTAATTGATTTAGCCAGTGAACCTTCTTTTGAATTCAATAATGCAACAAGTAGTTCCTTGTGGCAATCAAGAAGGGTGGAGAAACAATGTTAGAAGTAATAACATACAGAAACATGTAGAAAGATTTAGTTTTAAGTGTAAAATTAAATTAACTTACCAATATTTTGCAGTTTTAGTGGCACCATATGGTACAGGATTTAATGTCAATGCTGTTTTATTCCAATCTTTTATCACTGCCTCAACTACTTAACGTTTAGTACAAGTAATTCTAAAGTTAACTTACTTGAAATAAACTTAAAACTTCTTTTAAACACAAAATCTTGTATTTTCTGATGTTTAATGGCGCCAAGGCATAAATACATAAACGCGAAAAAAAAATATAAACACTACATACAGTAGTAGTAAGGTTTTTCTCGCAGAGAAAGGCATTGGAACTAAGCCATACAGCCAAATCTTAAGTTTTACATTTTCATATCAAGTTTTATATTTCAAGGCAAAAAGCCAATTCTTTCGTATTCTTCATTTCACACTACATACATTTATGTCAAATGTCAAACAAGCTGATTGTTATCAGTGTTGCCAACCCAAACTAATCCACTACATCAAATAGCATAGTTACCAGGGCCAAACCTATTAATCACCGAACTGATATGAGTATCTATATATTCATATCATGTGAATCGTATGAATATCTATATATTCATATCATTTTGGTGCTTAATAGGTTAGGTAGTACAGTATACAGTCTACAGTCGATTCTTAAGTCTCTTTTTGATACAATATCTACCTCCAGCTGCAGCTTCCAGTCAAAATTCGGGTCATATTTATATGCACTTTGGTCCCGACTCTTATTTTATGTGATCTTTGGTAGTATATCAATTGAATGTATTGATAGTTAAGTATATTTTGATGTTGATAATCGACGTTTGGGTAAAAGTCTTAAATTCAGGGGCAGGTATTAGAGGACCTATTTGCATGCATATAGGTTGGCCAGAGTCTAGTGTAATTGGGAATACGATAAAAGATATATATGGTTTGGGCATGTGGCGGAAAGGCGTTCCAATTATGTTTAAAGCTAGAATAGTACTATCTCTATCGGGTGTTACTATGCAACTTACTATCAGATCGCCTAGTGAAGACATATGTAGCTACATTACTCTTAGCTGCAATTGAATAATATACAAATATGTGAATTCCTCTTTGTTAAATTTCTTCTAGTAGTACTGCATTTAGCTCCTACTTTGTATTATTTAATTGTATTAAACATATCGTTTTGTGAATATAATAAATAAAGTAGGTATTTAAATGTGTTCTTGTATGTGTATCCTTAACAGGAGTATTTTAAATTAAATTATTGGAATAATCCGTCCAGTTCTCTAAGCGGGAAAAGTTTCTTTTCGGTTCAGTTCTTTTTTCCTTCTTTGATGGCTGGCTAAGAAAACTAGCTATCTATTATAATAAAAATGAGTTAATAATGATAAAGTTAATAGCCCACCACCTATAAGCTGTATATCTATTCTGATTATTAGAATCGAAGCGCACATAATTGGTAACGATGTTTTTATCGGCTACTAAAATCGTATGTAAGGCTTGGTCCCGTGGTATCAAATATTGCCTCCTCATTTATATAGCAATTAGCGTATTTTGGGTATTTAATTCTAAAAAGTCTTATCAGGTGGAAATAATAGCAGTGACTTTAACAGCTGGGTCATGCCTGTCTTAACCTACTGTTGGCATGCCAATGTGGTCTCAAACAGTACTGGATGCCTTTGACAGAAAAGTTCGTCGATTAATAACAGCATATCGGATGCATCATCTACGTTCGTCTGTAATGAGATTGTACATCCAACGAGAGTGTGCAGGTCATGTCTATTTAAAAGGTATGTAACGGAGAGGTGTCTAATCTTAAGGAATACTTTACTAAGGTGAACGTGGGAATGTATCAGGACGTTGTAGCATTGCCTTACGCCATTTTCCGTGGTTACCACAAATTGGCGTAGGTTGTACCTAAAGTTGTTTGGACCGCATAGGCTTATGGAGGAGTAAGTAGCTACACGGCAAGTTACACCGAGCCCTAGCTTGGCTACGATTCAGCAATCTTTATGGGGGGAAACTGAAGGTTTTGTCTTGCAATTTTTGGACGAAGTCATCGTAACGAACAATTACAGGTAGAATACTCTAAAGGACGGCACCATTGACATTTGTTGTGCATATTGTCGTTTCAGTGAATCTATCAAACAAATCTTTTCCGATTCTCTTCGATCGATCTCTTTGGATCTATAAGACATATCGTTTTCGGTTCTCCTTGTCTTACTGACGGTGAATACATGCATAGACAAAACTAAGATCATCCATCTGCAACTTAAATATGCCCTTATGGATACTGAGGTATCGTATTAGCAATACCAGTCTTTCCCAGATTTGGAAAAGCAGCATATCACGCTCTACTGGAACCGATCTATACCGATCCGAGAGTCGTGTTATGTTGATCGACATCATTGTCTCGCATGATGAGATTCTGAGAGAGCTGAGAAAGAAATTCTAATTAAATACTCGGAATTGGCTCACGAGGTTCCGCCATGTGGGGTATGAAATCGACTACCATTATTCCGATAATCGTATCGGTGAACGAACGACTGTCAGCGAAGAGCTTCGACCAACATCTTAAGAAGCTATTGCTAAACAGTTGGATAAAGGGTTCGAAACAAAAAGCGATAATTTTGTTTACCTCCAGCAGTGGACGCCTAATGGCTAAAACGACGACGATATGAGGTATCAGAAGGTGTTTGAGCCCACGAGATGGTGTGACAATTTGTCGCTACTAATTTACAAATAGTAGTTTGGCGGCGTTGGCATTTGATGCCAACCCACCATAAACGTTGCAATAATGCGGCGACATGGATTAAGGATGGTAGAGTGAGTCCACAAAGAAACAGCGTAGGTTCGACCAGCGTGTATTTAATCTCGTGTCGATATGCACTCAGAAGGTTTGGCTGTGGCGACGTGAGTTAACGGAGACACGTGGTAATGAAAGTGGCGGTGCGTAATTCGCAGGTCGCAGCTAGGCGACCGTCGCCGACCGAAGATAGAGAGAGAGAGAGAGAGAGAGAGACTGACTCGGGCGAGTCGCGTGCCGTGTTCGCGCTCGCCTCGCCTCGGACGTAGAGCAGATAACAAACTTGTAATTCTTGAAAAAATTCTAAGCAAAAATGACAAAATAAAGCGGTCTCTGCTGGGAACCGATGCCGTCATATCATAATGTCAAAATGAAAATTGTTTGAGTGTGATCGCTGAAGTGAAACAAAAGCGAGCTCAACTCAATTCCTGCGTGAGTTATGTAGCTAGAAGTGCAGTCAGCAAGGAGAAAGACGCAAAGATAAGAGGCCACTGTGCAGTTTTACGACGTACTCAAATTTTATATTCGAAAAATGAACGCGAACATAAAAAGAAATGCAACGGCGGATAGCGCCGTAACTATGTACACATATCTATCTATATACATATGATTGCTTGCAAGTTAGTCTGTACAGACCACAGCGGTGTGCAGATTGTTAAGCGTTTTACATGACGTTGCTTTGAATCTACTAATTACCATGAGACTTAGACGATCGAAACTCTTAGAAAAACATTTTGAAAAGGTTTCCTAGAAATATAGTTTAATTCGTATAATAATAATTCCCAGCAGCTAAGTGAAAGCTTGTGCTCGAAAATACATGAACGATAATAGCCCAGTGTACGGATACACTTAGACATTAATAATGGGAATATGAAAATTAACATTATTACATAAGCTCGGTAACGTGATTTCTTTTTTCAGAAATGAGACTACTATATTGTATATAAATTCCTAAGAAAAGAGATGCACAGAAATAAGTAATGCTTTTTTTAAAACAAAACTTATATACGATATAATATTTCTATAATTCTTTCAACTTCAAATAAGCCCAAATCTTAGCAAAGCACCGTATAGTTATAAAAGAGGCATGCAGGAAATACATGTATCTCTTTAATCTAATCTTGTACACCGTTGATAGAAATTTATGTTATAAACTGGTTAAATCAGCTTCGCGGAACAAAATGTATTGCACCCAAGACGACAGAGTGTGCGAGTGAAATGCGGCATTGTTAGGTTTATGCGGTACTTGTTCGTCGGCCAACTGCCGGTGCATTTCTCCCGCGAACCGTGACGTTAAATTACAACGTACAGCTACGATGTTGTCCTAAAAGGTAATACATTGTAGCCACGATATAGTTACACGGTTACACTACTAGCTTTTACCCGCGGCTTCGCACGCGTTGATTATGACAATCCATATCAGTAGTCGGTTGCATTGAGGTCATGAGGCGGGAGTGCAATTTACACTCTATAATTTTTCAGAGTATGGTGATAATTGAGATGGGTGGGTAATTTGCCTAACCTAACCTAACTACTATTATTTGGGCACTTTTCCAGCTTCGAACGAGGTGCGATACAAATAATTATCGACGAGACGTAAATATTTGTTGTTCAATTGTGATATTTCTCGGTCACTATGGGAGCAATGCGTAAAAATTATCAATTGTTTTAACAAATAATTAAAAAATAAAAGAGCTGATAAATATATAACGTAAAACCCGGCCCGGCCTCGCACGGGTCTTTAAAAAAATTACATAAGGATCCCCAACTTTTTTGAAAATATTCTATCGCCTATGTTCATCAGATGTAGGATTTCAATGGTGAAAGAATTTTTGAAATCGGATCAGTAGTTTCAGAGCCTATTCCATTCAAACAAACAATTAAATCTTTCCTATTTATAATATTAGTTTAGATTCATTTATAAAATAGCAATAAAAATGTAATTATTCACAGACAAATTACTTCAACATATTGTCAAACTTATGCGTATTACAATAAAAAATATAGGCATTGTGTATTGAATCACATAAGGCGATAGCGTTTGTATCTATGAGGCCTGTTATTGCAGATTGGATACAAGCTAGTGATTGACGATTCGGCCACGTGGTAACGACGGGTCATCTGTCATGTTCACTGCAGCGGCACAAACTATGCTGATACGTCTACTACACGCACATTTCATATATATGTGCATAAGCGTACGAACAGTAACGTTTGCCGTTTGACCTAAATGTCGCAATGGAGCGACACGGATGGACGTACAGTGCGGGCGGTACTAACGAAAATGTAACGCTACGTAATTAACAATAACTCACAAGGCATGGATTATATGAATTAAAGTTCATGTGCTAAACCATTGATTTATTGGACAATTGGGTTTACGAGTAAAATAATATTTATTGCAAATGATTAAAAGTCTCTTACCTTAGATATATTTGTTACGGTCTGATACGATCACTGCTGGACCAGATTCTGTTGGTAGCAATTCAGTTTGTAGAATAAAGCAACACACCTGCGATTTTAATTTTCTTTTCTATAGAAATGATAAAATATTTTACTTTGTAAACTTTACAGTTAACCTTGTGCACAAACCAGACTTCGTTAAAAGTTTAAAGATAATCTGCAAGGCGGCAAATTTGGTTAGATATGAAATCTGTCACAGATTATATAATAATTTAATGAAACAGCACAAAGTTAAAGTTTGCTGACAGACTTAGTGACGTCGGAATAGTCTATGGCGGGCGCCGATCGCAAAACTTCTAACTAATCTGATAAGTTATAATTTGAATAGCTATGGGAGCCGCCCGTTTTATCTGCTACCGCTACGTTTAATCACAAAGAAAAAAGAAATGGTAATTTACTTTCCTTTCTTGTAATCAGTTAAACATTCCAAAATCCAGTACAGGCACGTAAAAGAAGAATAAGGTTGCCTTTTTATCTCTCGCCATCTTTATTTTTTATTTCTTAATATTCTGTATACCTGATCTTACTTATTGATATTGGACACTTGCACCATAAGCTGTATAGTTGAGTATATTTTAGTAGTATTTTTATAGTAGAAGGTGGCAAACGAGCAATCGGTTCACCCGGTATTAGGTGACCGCTACCCGTAGGCATCTCTGCAACTGTACTGCGAAACTACGAGAGTACACAATAATGCTAATAAGACAATGCGCATGTGACTAAAATAATAATAAGAAAGCTTCCTAAACTTTAATCCTATAAAGTCTTACAACAAAACGATTTAGAACAAATTCATATGAGATTCAGTAAACGTTTTTCGATTAAATAAATGAGTGAAGAGCGTTAGCACGGGCACTTCGAAAACTTTTGCCGCCGGTAGGGGGCGCAGCCGCACGGGGCTCTGACTCGCATTTACATAACACCAATCACTTATTCACTAGACCATAGGTAGTTAAGCTTATGGAACAAACAATAAGTCAGGGAAATATCTTTAATTAATTAAATGACATGAGAAATATCTTTAATTAATTAAATGTATGGTCTTGTAAATAAATTAATAAAAAAAAGTGGAGGCGCTTAGTGAAGAGGGTCACTGCAATTACGTGATGAACACGACCAACATGTCAAGACTGCAACGACAGAGAAAAATAACGTTAAGATAATTTATATAAAGTAAATTTAGATTCCAAATAAAAGAAATTGGATAAAATTCAGAAAAATAGATTGCAGACAGTAAAACTAATCGCATAGCTCTGGTCCCCGAGGACACGGCGGGTTGAGGTGCCTTGGCGAGGAGGGCGGGGTAGGGGGGAGGCGAGGTATGAATATATCTCTAATAAGATTGTAACTTGTCGCAGCATTCAATATTTCAGAATGATTGCCCGCAACTGAGCTGTTCAGTACAGGATCGATCGGAAACTAATAATGTTAGTAAATTTACTGAATTAAATATGATTTGTATATTAAATAAACATCAAAATATGAGCCATGCTTAAACTGATGTCACGATGATGAATAATTAAATATAACTGCATCACTGTCGTATCATTAAAAACAAAAGGCGAAGATTCTCCGCTGCAGTGTTCAGCAAATTTTCCTAGTTCACAAGGCTCTTTGCCTGTGTTGTTTGGTTGATTATTGTGTCCCTGAAGAGCGACAATTTATTTCAAACTGTGCGGAGAACAGAGACTTAGGTTTATTAATTCAAGTTTATAAAAATAAAAACTGCGTTAAAAAAGTTGACACATAAGTTAACATTATTACCGTGAGTTTACACATATCGAAAACATTCACCTAAAACATATTGTCATCTCTGTTTTTTTATAGAGAAGGAGAGAGATAACAACATGTTTTATGTGATGTTTTTTAGCAGTGTAAACTCACTGTTAGTCGGATAAATGCATCATGACTTTGAGTACGTCCTTGTGAATTGTTCCGTAATTGATGGTCGGATGATGATGATGATGGATTATGCGACGGTCTCATTCAGTTGATCGGCTTCCTTTGCTGAAACAAACAAAAAAAAAACAAGACACAAACACATAATGTAAGAGATGTAAATAAAAAATTCATATTCATTCATTCATATCAAAAACTACTTAGAATTCACATACAAACTGCAACAAATTACCCGGTATCAAAAGAATATCTCAACTCATCTGCCTTGAAATGTGGGGCTTGTTATTTTTGGTTCCTACGAATTTCTTGAGGACTTCAAGGAAAATGTTTTGTAGCGCACGCATGTTCGTGTAAGACCAGAGACGGCGAGCGTATTCATATCGCAATTTGTTCATTACATATATACAACATCAATGTCACACGGGCGGGATAATAATTTTACTTCGATTCAGGATAGACAAGAAAACATTTGTTTTACTTTGTTACAATATAGACGAAATAATAATTTATTAAACTCTGTCACCATAAATATGGGAACAAAGAGCAGTTCTACACGCTGTGTACAAGGCAGTACAGTGTGCACAGCGCAGTTCAGTTCACTCCGGAAACAGGCACTGATTGTAGGGCGCGGCCAACACAATTACTGGATATACGAAATTTGTTCACGTTATTATCAAACAAAATTTTTGTGTTATTATTATTTTTAGTTAGTTTACAGAACAATTGACGCTATGTTCCATCGTTCTCGTTTTTGGTTTTACTTAAAAATACGTGTCAATAGAGTGCGGACCAACAAGACGTTTATATTTTATTACTACTTATGCTAGTCACTAATTCACACGTGAATAGAAATGCATGGAGACGGTACCCGCCGTCATGTCTGTCTCCGTTCTCTGATACGCTACATACAAACACGCTACGCACGCACTATGCCGCGTTACGAAGGTACCTGCTACGCACAGTGGATCCTACGCACTGTGAGGGGAGTGGTACGCAAGGAGACGTACTAGATACACTCGGTACGCACAGACAGGCTTCAAACCGAGACGGATTTACACTAATGTGCTCTAAAAAGAAAGCTACTACGAAGTCGAGATTTATTACCATTTTAAATGTTTTTTTTTCTCTGTGATCGGTTTGTGATATCAGGTATAAACTAGTAGCTCGGTAAAAAGAAGGTAGTGATCGGTTGCTGTCCACTGCAAAAGAGTTGTGTTGACGAAGAGTACCAAACAATTTGGTGGGATTATACTGATTTGACCAATATAAAATAATTTTCATTGAAATTGTGTTAGCGATTTAAAATGAATTACAAAAATGAAAGCACTTAAAATCTCGACGCAATCGTCCAATTACGTAATTGTCACTTCGACTTAATTGAGCAAATGCAAAAATAAATCCACGTCGCAGTAATTGCCGGCTGCGATGCGGACTGCAGTTTAATGAAATGCATCAGAAATGTAGCAAAGCAATGCTACATAAAGCAGTTTCATTGCACCTATTATTCTCCAACGAGTGGAACTATCGTGCTCTGTGTTCGTGTATAATAATTTAAATGTCACGGACCTATCGTGACTTCATCAGTTTATAATCGGACTAGGATTATTCTAAACTGTCAGCAAATTGTGAAGTGAACGAGTCATTCACTGATTAAACTTTTTTTAAATAATTATATGGTTTTATTAAAGAGAAATATAATAATGTTGTAGATATAGATTAGAATAACACGGGGTCGGAGGCCCGCTGTATGCTAAAATCCCGACACTCTGTGCCCGTTCCGGTTGTCACAGGATCTAGTCAGTCTGTCAAGTTCGAGAGTTCTCGAGCCAGTCAAGTCAAGGTCGGGATTAGGGATCCTTAATTGCGCTAGCGATCCTGCAATGCCTTCACTTTTCGTCACAACGCAAAACTATAGCGTCTCGAAATGATTTAAAAATAATCAAATTATTTAAAATCCCGTATGCGACATGCAACCGTTTTACCAATCTTTATAACCTTTGTATAAGGGGTTGTCCAATAGGGACTTGACAATTTTGAATTTAGTTTATGAACGCACCTTTTCACTTAACATCGAACTGTCACTGTCAGTTTATTCAGTAGACATAACCACAGCAGTGACAGCTCATATAAATCTCTCGTATCTTAGCCAGTTTAGTATGCAAGATAAATAGCCGCAAGGGGGCACTAGAGTCTAGCCCCGCCATTTTAACTAAAACGTCGTGTTAAAGTCAAATGACATTTGGCCAATTATTTTTGAATTTTCAGATTTTTATTTGTGAATTGGCTTATTTTTGGACTTCGCCGTGGATTTCTTATATGTGACCTGAAACTATATAACTGGATTTTGATTTTGCTATAGCAAAATATAGCGCTATAGCGGTTTGGATTATTCTTTCTATGTAACAATGGTATTTACTGTATGTTGTGTCATCGTCCTACTTAACGTAAGAAGACGTAAAATTGTTTAATTTTCCGCGTTACGATGCTTTGAGAGAAATTTGGATTCAACGTACTGCGCCATATTGTCCCGAGCTTCGACAGTTGTCACCACAAGTAA
>DWTW01000433.1:0-16516 GCA_018246275.1 Papilio slateri
AACCAACCGTAAAGACTATTATAATCATTTCTCTCTTCAATTTAATTTTTATTAACTAACAATTAAATTAATAGGTGCCAAACAGGATAAGGAACTTCCCCGTGTGGATATGTTTGACAAAAATTAAACAAGTAATCCAAAAAAACGTAGTTATTACTACAAACTTAAATGATGAGCAATTGTATCTTTCCCCACCGGCTACTGATGCGGTCGCTTAGCAACTGAGGTATTATATTTTTTTCAAGCAAACATTTTAGATAGTTCTGACTTGACGTATTTCTTTAAGAATATCTGATAACATCAACTAGGTCTAACCACTTTAAAAGTATCAAAACATTCATTTATACCTAACGTTTGTACTCAACAGAAAGTTACCTATTTCCTATACAAACGTATAATAACCCTGTATAAACGTATATACACCGTATCTAATAACCAGTGCAACGAACTAACGAAAAACAGTAGGCAAAGTAAATACCTATATCAAATGACACATGACTCAAAACAGTACATTGAATATTAATTGATTCCACTCATTAAATAAGGAAGTCGTAATAAATATAGTGAACATAGTACATGATATAATACGTGTGTTGATATACAATTACAAAACAACGGTAAGTACAATTTACGAGATATGAACGACTGTTCCCGCCGAGACCGCAAGCCGCTCGATCTAAGTTTACTGTAAACCTGCCCGTCTGTGGTTAATTGCTCTGAAATTTCGAATGGCTACTGCGGAAATTAAGCCAAGGTATTATTGCTATTGACTATATTGTACATAATGTCTACTATAGTTTATCAAATCAATATGAATTGTAATGTAATGCTGTTCGTTTCTACCGCTGCACTTAATATTGACGTATGTATACCCAATCACATAAAAGAGGTACACGGTAAGCAATACATACTCTCATTTTAATTAATACCTAGTATTGTTGCAGATATATCAGAACACTACTGTTCCGTAAAATTTAGACGTAAATTATTTTAACTGGCCTTTTCACGGTTTACAATAAAAGATAAAAATAACATACTCTAATTGCCTCTACATTTGCATCACTTTTATAATACACGTACGCAAAAAAATCAAAAAATAGGAGCCTACCTTATTCACTCTCCATTGCATAAAAGTTTTCAAAGAGAAAATCGAACGACTGACCGCATGAAAGTTAAAAATGCGAGCTTTTTAATCTAGCTCGAATACGTACTAAGGCTGGTGGAGCTTATCTAAAGAAATCGATAAGAGCAATCGTAGGCTTAAACAGGGAAAACGAAGGGTTTTGTAGAAGCGTTGTGAAGGAAGTAAGCGTCAGGAAGTCTATTCTTATGAGGAAATTGTCTATACGTCGGAAAACAGTACTAGCTATAAACCTATGTATTTGTTGGGTCATAGTTAAATTTTCCATTTTGCTTCAGGTAAAAGAGTAACAATCTTGCAACCACCATCTATTCTGGCAATCTTACAAGTTTATAAAATTAAATGGATATTAAAGTACTATATTTAAATATATAAGAAATAAGTCTGCCATATCCAATTTTCCTGCAAATATATTACATTCACTTCCATTTGCGATTTATTCGAAAGTCGGAGTGCCTTATGTAATATGTCGTATCCTTGACAGAGAACCTTTCTCTAATCTTATGCCGTATAAATTACACTGGGTCAGAGAGAAGTGAAAATGGAATAAATCGGTTATAGGCGAATATCTACACCTCTATTAAATATCTTGAGTGAAAATCATGTGCTAAAAATACACTGAGTGTTGCCTGGATTTACATTTATAATGTGTGTGGCCACACTGCTGCTCTTTCTGAAATGTCGCGCAAAGGAATAGACTTTAGGTGGTGAGCAGTATTATAATTTTTTTTATAAAAATATACTAAAATTAAAATAACTGCATGAACTAAAAAAAACGAAAATAGATCTTCTAAATCTTACAAGGTTAACAACAACTGAATAGTTGTCTCGCATATTGTTGTTGGGACCGAAGAAAATTTTTATTTAAATAAGCCAACTTTAGACAACAATAGCAAATGCTTAATAATTTCACACCACACGTACTAGATCCTTTACAAAATATATATTTAAATCCCTATCAGCTATTGACGTTCTTATTGAAATAGTAAAAAAAACTACAAACTACTGTATCCAAAAAAACATATTTGTAAATAATAAACTTAGATACGTGATATGAATTATTCCATACGTTATAGTTTCACTTACAATGTCTGTCATTACCTTCTATTAGAGTTGACTAGCCGTATAAGTCACGCTTGACTTGTTCAACTCTACACCCATATAAAGACCAGTCGAACAACCGGTTGAAAATAAATACCAAAAACTTTCGTTTTTTTTACGAAAAGCACAACTTAGTAACGGCACTCAAAAATATTTATAAGTTTCACACGCTCCCCTCAGCTAAGAGCACCTTTATGATTAAGGCAAGTAGAACTAGTAAGAAATAAGTAGGCCTCTCAACTCGCTCCACTTTCTATAGCCTTCAGCTACCCGAGAGACTCGTACATTTTTTATGAACCCTTTCCAGGAATATTGTAGAGTACACGACTTTATTACATACCGCAAAGGTAGTAAGGAAAATAGTAGCCGTCACTAATAAATATAAAATGTTACTACCTTCCGAGTCCTTTTGAAGTAAACAATAATTTTATCACTTTATGTTTTATTGAGGTTATTAAGTTTCGTTTATCTTATTTAACGTCTACAAAACTCTAGAAGGCAGCCCGAGAAATTATGCGACTGGATTACTAGCTTTCTTGAGGGTCGTAGCATTAAGGTCGATGTCGACGGTGCATGCTCGAACCCCAAATCTATAAATGCTGGTGTACCACAGGGCTGTGTACTGTCTCCCACCCTGTTTCTTCTGCATATCAACGGTATGCTGCTAATAGAAAAATCCATTGCTATGCAGACGATGGCTCGGGTGATGTATACGGCCCGCGCATATATTTGAACCGGAAGAAACTTCTGACATTATTGGGTGATGTCTCGGACTGGGGTTCGCGCGATTCCCGTTAAAAAACAACCCTTTGTCGTATTTCTTAACTTCAAGAACACACCCCTAGTTGCCTCGGCTAGTATCGGTATTCTCGGCGTTGACATATCGAGTGACGTTCACATCCGCGGTCACTTGGAAGACAAGGCCAAGTTGGCTTCCAAAAAGCTTGGAGTGCTCAGTAGAGAGAAGCAGCATTTCTTGCCGGCCCACTGCCTGCAGCTGTATAAGGCGCAAGTTCAGCCTCACATGGAATACTGTTCGCATCTCTGGGCGGGAGCTCCCAAATACCAGCTTTTTCCTTTTGACTTCATTTAACGGAGAGCGATTCAAATCGTCAACGGCCAAGCTATTACTGATTGGCTTGATCCTCTGGCATTATGAAGAGACGTCGTATCTCTTTGCAATTTTTACCGCATGTACCATGAGGAATGTTCCGAAGAACTGTTTGGAACAATTCCTTCGCTGAATTTCGTCATCGCTCAACACGACAGAGTTCTTCTAAAAATGTCTGGTTTTTAGAAGTCTAAGTCTAAAATCTTACAACTACTTTTCGAAAACATTTTTACACCAGAGAGCGGAGCAACGCCATCTATAATTGGCGGATATACTATTCATGGTTTTCGATAAACATCACACAAATAATATTTCGGCTGGAATCTACCCATGGACACAAAGCGTAACAGTTAGGTATTTAAATCGATAAGTTACGAAGCCATCAACTAAGATTAACTGTGAGGACGGATATAAACTCAAAAAAGATATTTCATAGCGAGATATAAAGCTACCTTAGAGCTATAAAAAGCTACTTCGTAACATTGCTTTCCAGCTCTGTTTTATATTATTATTTAAGAAATGGGAAGTCTGCCAGCCAGGTCGGGGGCAACACTATTCACTGACAAAATTCAAACCTTCATTATATTTATCGAGGGAAGTAGTGTTCCATTTTGATATTGAAAATGAAATATTCATCAAGCGCTCCACAAAATTTACAAGCTGCGAAACTGCACTGGCGAGCGTTAACAATTGTTGCTATATAAGTGCTACAGCAGTTTTTGTATTCGATTTGTATGTGTATTCGAATATGTATACTAAAATATATAAGTATATATAGGGATAGGAAACGGCAAAGGTTATCTGTTTTTAATTGTGAGTTTTGGTTGAATATGTGACAGAATCCAAGCCCAGCGTGCACCGACCGGCAAACAATGTGAATCGATAAAAATACATATTTGTGGTTTTTGCTGACTGATAAAATATTTTCCATTTTCTAGATTAATTATAAAAACTGCTGTACCGTGTTTTTCAATTGGTATTTTAATAAAATTACCTCTTGACGTTTGGAATGTAGGACCTTCGGTAGAATATTTATATATCAGTCACTATTTTTACTGTTTTGATTGATTTAAGAACGTAAGAGTTACGGGGGATAAAAAAATCAAGTATAATACTAGACATAAGATGGTGTATATCTCTACTGACTGACATGCAATGATACCAGTCTACTGCGAGCGCTTCATACCGGAACGCTTTGATGTTAACACGGTACACCACTTGGATATAGAAATAGCCAGCATTTACAAACAAGCCTAGCTGCACCATCCTCTTGCAAACAAAGTACCTATAACCGGTAAAATCGATAAATATAAGTATCTATCAATTCGTATTGCGCCACAAATTAGTAATTATAATAATCTTAGTTTTGAAAATCGATAAAATACATATTAGATAAAGAAAAACATTACATGTTATACTTAATTAATTAGGTGTTATATTATCCTTTAACGACAACTACAATAAATAAATAAAATAAAATAACAGTCAATCACACAACAAATTCATCGCAAGTAAATATCGTGCCTTAAATAATTTAACACTCCACTGGTTTTTACAAAGCAAATTCGCATGTAGAATGTAAACAGCCTGGGGCCAGGGTATAAACGCGCTCACAAAATTGTGCTAAGATTGTACTTGCTTTTATTACGAAAGGTTAACGAACAGAAGGGGATACCACATGTGTTTATCTCTCACAAAAAATATCAGAGAACGTCTGAAACAGCGTTTGTTTTATTTAACCGGGCTTGAAGTCCGCTGAACGAATCGATTAAGATTTGGTTTTGCGTTGCTACCGAAACAAGCTTCATTTTATAATGACCTTAACATTAATACCGATCTAATAAACTCATTAAGTGTGCGTACTATAAAACTTGTACTTGTAACATAAAATCGTTGTGCCTACATTTTGAGTTTGTGTGTAGATCGGTTAACTAATCGTGAGTTCACACTGCCGAAAATATTCGCATAAAACATGTTGTTATCTGAGTTGTTTTTATAGAGAACTCTCTCTTTCTCTAACAACATGTTTTATGTGATGTTTTCAGCAGTGTGAACTCAAGATAAAGTTGGCACGTTCTACACATTTACACGTTGCGCTTGTGTAGTGTCTGTAAATAAGCGCGGCGTGACGTCGCACTGCGTGCGCATGATGAAAAGTCTGACCGTCTCTCTCGCGCGCGGTCGAACTTATGAGTATGAAGAAGGCAGTTATTGTTTTGTTTTTATTATTTTTCATAAATACAGAGTGGTATTTTTTGCATTCTATTTCGTATATTACAATTCTCATTAAAAGTAAGAATATATTAAAACATAATTTATTACAAGTAACACATTTTTTTAAATTAATTCCCATACAACCTTATTAAAACCAAAGTAGACTAAACCGCCACTATTTTCAATCAAAATTGTTAAATTTTAAACATACTGTATAGTGAAATTGCATCAGTGTGAGTACTGTGAACATGCCAGCTTTAGTTATCTGACCTATAGTTTGTAAATCTACTACTTCTATCTACAGCTTGGTTGCATGAAATTTTATCGATTATTGTTGAAACTGCAACTTTATTTAAAACAAAGTATTTTGAAATAATCACTCATCTCCGAAACCCAGAGCGATAGGTAGGTATAGCGGGCCTACAATTGGCAAGATTCTGACACACATCCCTCACTTTTACATATATACCTATAAACCACACATTACTCATTGGTTACCGGTATTCTTAGTCTGGTTTTAATATACAATACTAACTTATATTATAAATGCGAATATGAGTTTGTTTGTTACGCTTTCACGCGTAATCCTACTCGTCCAATCATCATGAAATTTTGCACAAACATTGTTAGGTGTACAGAAAAGAACATAGGGTACCTTTAATCTCGAAAAAACTTCCCGAGGGATAGTAATAGGTCGCCATGGTAATATATGACATGATAATAACAACCGTTTGTTACTGTTATGTCATACATCATATATGGAAATATATGGCCTGGCAGTAATACCTATATATACATCTCCAGCAATTATACGCGAAATTATGTTGCTAAAATTTCCCTAACTAACATTGCCACTCGCTTCTAAAACGTTTTTAAAAATTATACATACTTTTGAGTTTTATAACCGCTTCGGTACTCATGCGAATAAAATTATTTTTTACTTGACTTTGACTTTAACTGCGCTTGTTTTATGTTTTAATAATACTTAATGAGCACAAGTTTCAACAGCCGCGACTCGTAAAACTGTTTTAATATAATCTCATCTCTGTTTGAGCGAATCTCATTTAAAGTAACGAAATAAACAAGAACAACCTTAACGTTATTAATCCAAAGTACAGAAAACTAAGTAGTACTAACACGCAGAAAAGCTGATGTTTTATTGGTAGTTGGCTCCCTTACTTCATCTTAAACCGATGTGTGTAGTGGATACTAAGCCCTGTGTCACTTATTTCTGCCGCCAAGCAGTTGTATGCATATAATTATATGCTTTCAGACTTGAAATGTAGGGTAAATTAATGATATTTTCAGACTAAGAACATGATTCTGAAATATAAAATCTTCGATACGACTCGAATACGGTGATAGTCTCATGGGTGATTATGGATATAATATGGGTGGGGTATAACATGGGTAATAATGGATATAAGGATTTATACGTAAACATAATTAATTAAGTATTCAAGTAGAAAATAAGCAATTTATAATTATATTGTCGTTACTAAATTCCACAACATTAGAATACAATAAAGATAACGTAATGTAGTGTCATCGTCCTATGATTCATTAAGTATTCTAGATGCACAAACAATTGCTTACCAAAAATTATAAACACACATAGAGAACGAAATGTTTCCTTCTCCATCCTATTGTTATATAATAGACAATAGGCTAGATTATCCGTCATCACAAAAAATACAGTCAGGACTTGAAGCTATCAAGTAAATAAATACAACCATTGTCAGTTAATGTATTGTCGATGGGTACGGACTTCAAAACAACGACGTCGATAAATTAAGTTTTTGCGGCTCCCGAACAGACATATCATATTTTCTTCTACTGTTTATATGATTAATGCGATCATTTACGTCTGATTTGTTATTTGCCTTCACACAGTGTGATTTCAATGTAATTTAATTACGTTGACAATTGTACGGTCGATGCGTATTGAATTTATTATGCACAACCATTAGACTTTTCGATCAGACGCGGCTGAACGACATCATTGTAGCATCCGGCGCACACTTCGTTGCCTGTGGCATTACATCAAGACTGTTATCGTGTTAATAAATATAAGTTCACAAGCCTATGATCAGCATTGAAAGGGATGAGATAATAACTGAATTTAGCACGAACGTTAGAACGTCTCTATAAATAATTTTAGAAGATCTTATATATCGAAACGCTCCTATTTTCGTCTCTGTTTCTGGAATTAGCTCTGCTAGACTCCAAGAACGGAAGGTCAAGGTTTTAATTAGCATATTACGAATTCGATGATATAGGCTTACCAGTGATGGGTACAGGAAAGAGTGCGTCAGGAAAAATTGAACAGTAAACACAATGTTTGAGCACAGAACGTTCACGCACTGACAGCGAGGATGTACGCGTGCGGGTGTGCGCTTGCGCCGGCCAACACTACGGTACGCGGCGGTCGACTGATGACTTCGTGATTCAGAGACCGGCCGCGGCGCCGGTCACCCGGTCTCTATAAACCAAATGGCGAAGGCCGAGCGGCCTGTGTACTCGCCGCGCCCGACCCGCCACAAACAGCGCAATGACTCATTGCGATGACGTCGGCCTTAGTAACATTCGACAGTGCACCTGTTATCACCGTCTGAAGATATAACCGCTTATCATAGTGCAACGGAACTATAAGGACAATTGGCTTGATAAGAATCAGCACTAAACGAATATTGTTCTAGAGTGAAAGAATCTTTAAGAGACACAAAATGAATAATAATATTTAGAAATACATACAAAATCCTGCGCAACATTATATTGCGCTAGACATCTTGGAACATAATGTTGTTTCATTGGCCTACAACATCTATATTGAAACATTGCCTACGTTTTGTTTGCACGCATTTGCAAAATATATAGTAGAGATAGACACCGCGATAGTAGCTATCTAGACCTCCTAGTATACGTTTTAGTCTTAATATATTTATTAATTTTTTTGAGTTCGCTGGAATACTCAATACATAATGTTTTAGGCGAATGTTTATGGGCCACGGTGACCGCGTGGATCATATTTATGACTCTTTGAAGAGAATAGTAACTACTCCTAAATAGTGTGAGAAATTCTCTTAGTGTAGGTGGGATTGTGGATAAAAAGTGTTTTTTATTAAATATGCACAAACATAGTTACAGCAAAACATTGTGTCGATATGGGGAAAGTTGAGATTCGGAATCTCTGCACCTGATGAGCATAAATGCTTATGGTTAAGACGCAACCATGTACTCCAACCTAAAAGTATGAAGTAGACAATTTATTTCAATAAAATTTAAGAAAGCAATTAGCGTAGATCCGCACGTAGGCTTAGTTCATTTTATATTCCCCTCTCGTTAACAGCCTCAATGGTGGATGTCTAATAAAAAGAAATTATAATTGCAGAAAATGAATATAAAATGGAATGAACACAGGTTCAGAGCCAGGTCAGGCTAGCGACATTGCCCGGTCGATGAGTTAGTATTTCATGACACTGAAACAACTTTTGATATATGGTTTGTGAAATGTAAAGCGCGATATTCCAAAACAGAAATTTAAAATAATTAACTTTCGTTAACCATTTGAAATACGATAAACTTTATAGTTCGCATTCGATAAATAAAATCAAAATCTGATTGTAGACACATATTTGTGTGGGAAAAGATGTCTATAATGATGTTCTTCTCTTCTATAATCTAAATAATAATCGCTGTTAAGTATATATATACATACATATGTATGTATGTATATATACTATATTAGAATAATGTAGACGAGGGGCTGCCTCATCTAGGATCTTTCACATCTTATATATATATACATGCATGTTTTTCCACAAGCAAGTCGTCCTGCTTGTGGAAAAAACTCGGTAAGAAAGAGGCACAGAAGTGTGACGCCACTAAACACCTATATGCTCTAGCCGAGCCCCGCAGAGAGCTCCCGGCAAACAAGTTCAGCTTTTCACATCATTTTTAATTACAAACTTAACACCGGTATGAACTTTTAAACGAACTGTTAAATACATAAAAATCTTTCGGATTCTTAATGAGTTCTTACTCTATAACTAAAGATTCTAATAGACGCAACATTGCACTAGGATGGGTCAGTAAACATCAAATCGGAAATACGTAATTGTTCTTTTCTTTTCTTCTTTTTTATTGTTCAAGTACGAAAATAGAAATATTTTCTAAACGTAGTAAATATAACTTTTAAAATTTCATTATTATTAAATTGGACTCAAATACACTATATGTAACTACTTTTGTTAAAAGAAGGTTCATTTTTTAATTTTTTTTTGTATAATAAATAAATAATTATTATTATGCATGTGAGCTTAGCAGTCAACAATTTACTACGAAATATAATAGAATTAGATATTAAACGAAACAACTTTAGCTTTTATTTATTCTTAAATAAAATAGACATTTGGATGCAAAACAAGGGGTCAAAAAATGGAGAGGGTCAAATAAATGAGAGCGGAGCGCCTACTTGGGAATCAGCCAAGCGCATTGATTTTCTTTCGGCCGAAATATGGGCAGATACATACATTTGTAAGCTTAGTTTGTTACGTTTAGAAAAACCCGACATAAATATTTAGTTATTGAATAATTCGTATTACATATATTGCACCAAAATGTTTTGAAACGATTATTACATTTTAAATAATTGTTTAATGTAAAAATAATGCTTTAAAATATTTTAATTGATTTTTTTTTAATTTCTGTTGAAACTCACCATCTGCTACAACTGGTCCGAGGGGATCAAATCTAACTCTATGCTCTACCGCCGCCCGTGCAGCACATACGAGGTCAGAAAAGAACCTGTGTCGTCTTAGAGCCAACTCATCACGACCTACGGGCGTTGCGGGTGGCTCTCGTGGCCCCTCGTGCTCACTACCGCTTTCTATATTATTTTCAAATACCTCGTCATCATCCGAACAGACTTCTTGCACATTGTTCGTGCGCTGTTCGCCAATATCGTTACTGCTCGTAGTGGACTTCAAAATGCCGGTAGATTTACGTCTAACTGTTGGACGCACGTCCACATTTGTACGAGCCAGATCCTTCTCAAGATTAGCCAACTCCTCTAGTGTAGCAACATTACGACTGCAGTCTATGGAGAATCTTTTAAAATCCATCCGAGATTTTCTGTAGTCAACGGAGTATCTCTTCTTAACCATATCTCTCTTAGGTACCATTTGGTCCACATCGTCGACTTCAGTGTCATAGTTAATAGTTTCCTCGAAATTTTTTTCTTCTTCGTTACTTAAAATTGGTGTCGGTGAAACTTTAATGACAACCTCTATACCCTTTACATCTTTCTTTAATTCAAGATCAATATTCTTAGAGCTTTCACTACGCGCGTTATTTTCATTATCAGTTTCATTCACTTTGCCATTATCACTTTCATTTACTTTGTCCTTATCGTGGACAATTGATCCAGAAAGGGAAGCCATCTCTTCTGGTTTTGATTTGCTCTTACTCAGTTTCTTAGTCGGTCTAGCACAACAACTTTTGAACATAATTATTAAAAAAAGCGTAAAGTTATAAATCTCTAGTTGTCAAACATTGAACGATAGACTCTCGAAATTGAAATATGAGGTATGAAAATCGCATAGATATTTATAGTCGTAATAGATTTGTTAATAGACTTTATTGCATTGATGAGAGAAGTCCTCAAAAATTATGTATTGTTTTGTTGTGAGGTGGTAGGTTCTCGTAAAATAGTTTGTCGCGGCCGGCCGGGCGAGCGGCGGCGGGCGACTGGCGGCACTGACGCAGGGCGGATGCGCCGCCCGCCCACCGCATCCTAACCCGCGCCCCTCTCACACACAGCCTTCAGCCTACCCAAAATCTTTTGTCCTTTGCTCACACTGCAAACGGCAATTCTGTTGCTCTGTCCGCCTTCTCAAAATTATTACAATATAGGTTACAGACAAAGCGGTGATGACACAGTGGCTACGCATTTAACCTATGATCTGACGGTCGGAGTTCGATTACCGCCCGGCTTGCACCAATAAATTTCCGTGTTAGAATCTTAGTAAAAAATCACTTGCTAAAATTTGTGCACAATGTAGGCAAAAAAACCGTGTTCAAAAAAAGTCACACAGCAGTCTATCCTTTCTTTTTAACCGACTTCCAAAAGGTTATCAAGTTATCAATTCGTCAGTATGTTTTTTTTAACGTTAAAAAAAACCTTTTAAATGGTAAGATATGGATGAATTAGTAACATTTTACTATTTTACTAGTCTTTACATTGTTGAATTATACGTTATCGAAATGTGAGGGTATGGAGACGTAAACAAGAACACACACAATACTACTCATAACTCTTTAGAAGGCTTTATTCCAAAATGAGAGGATGGTGCGGCGGGGTTAATTGACTTCAGCACAATAGACAGTGGTGGCTGCCATCTGCAGCTAACGACTCTCTGATGGCTGCAAGTGTAATTCCTTTTACTTTGAAGATAAATGATTTTTCTATTGTATTCCCTATACTAACACAAGTCTATTATCGACAAGAAAAATCATCTGTTGTAAATTAAAATGTTCGTATACTCATGTACAAATTTAGTAGAGCTCAAAAATTTTGCTTTTTAATTTTCGTTTTTCATGCCGGCCACTAAAATAATACGTTAAGTTTGAATTACAATACAAGAATTTATTCATATTTTATTTTACACACCTCTGTTCTTGAAGCTATTTGTTGTTGTTAAGCTTTTATTAAAAAGAAATTATATATTATATATTAATCTAGTTGGTTAACTTCCTATTACATTGTTATAAAAATACAATGTTAATTGATATATTCACAAGTTGTAACTTATGTCGAAAATGTATGCATATGGCAAAGTCTCTCAAGGTTTGCAAGTTTAAACAGACTGTTATTTTTCTTTTTGTTCAGACTTCATCGACAGACAAGACAGACATAACATGTGGAATTAATATATGTTTATAGTATATTTAGTAAATGAAGGCGCAATTGAATCACTAAACTGACAATGCTAATGCCCGTGAAGTGAATTAGTTTTAATAATTACACTTTAACTTTTACTGAATTCATAAACAAATTTTAACAATCTTGTATTATGCTAGTATGTTTGTATATGATATCAACACCAATTGAAGGTTGAGCCATTTTAATTATTAAATTAATAATGTCTCGGGTTTTAATATTTTAACAGATTATAGTACATGGCACCAGCTCAGAATGTTATGTCCATTAGTTACAAAAGAGTTTAAAAATCACATAGATTTTACAGAGTCAATGGATAGTTTTTAGCATTGGTTAAGATATAATTATTGTCCTGGTGGCCATATGAGTGAACAGTAAGAGGACCTAATTGGGCACTGAGTTTGTTGAAATGAATGGCTAATCCATGTATAAAATTGAATATGACAGTACTTAATAGTTAGGGGTTACTTTACCGCAACTCCATGAAACACATGCATTTTGCATGTGCATGTCTCATGGATCACTCTAACCAGCCCAGTTTCCCAAAGAACACCAGAAAACAAAGAAGAACGAATATGATGGTACAAATAAAATTTAGGATGTTGAAAGCATGGATGAAGTGTACCGTGACCAATCTTTATTGCAAAAGTGAGTAGCAATGTTGGTAAGGGTGTCGGAGGAAAACTTATACGCATCGGATTAGTGAAGCACTAGAGAAAGGCGATATAAGGAGTATGCATAACAACAAGTATGTATTCATAGATGTATGGATGTAGAAGAAGCAAGAGAGGTGTGCCAGGATCGCACCAAATAGAAATCCGTTATCTGCTTACCCCTCAAGGTAGCGGGTGTGAGTTCTTACTTATTTATTTATTTAAATAACATTTAAAGTGATTCAAAAGGAGATTTAGTGTTATAATCAAGAATATGATGTGAAGGAAATAGAAGCAAATTAACAGGAACTTGTACAAACAAACAGTGACATCATCTATACAGGTAATTGATTATTGAAATACAAACAACTGATAAGTGTACATTCCTATATCAAATAAACGCGACATAAATAGTGGTAAAGTTGAAAATAAATCGGATACTTTAATAATACTTTCAGAGAGAAATATGAAATAAAATTTCACAAATTACTTGAGTTCCTTCTTCAGTAATTTTTTCCTATATTTAGGACTAAAGTAAAGCTTTTATGTAACTCTTAAAGCAATTGTGGTGGATCATGTGTTGAAACAATCTTTAGAAAGAGCTTTAGACACAATATTCAGATTGCTATGCTCTGGCAACACTTCTTTCATCACTTTAGTTATAACAAATTGTTTATAGACTACAGTTGATTGAATCACAACAAATAGATGGCTGGCAATTGTATTGATGACTACAATGTCACTCTTAATATTGTGCCTAGCCATACCATCTTATGCCTTGATGACAGAGACCAATTTCAGTAAAATTTCTCTGTAAATATCAGTGGTACAGCCATTACCAGTAGCAGTTGGTAGCAATGACCTGCTTGACTGAGGGAGTATCATTAGATCCTCACAAAATACTGACATACAGTAATATTATTTATGCTTGGTGTTTCCAATAGGTGTAAGCACTCAAGATCAGGTAAGCATTTGCTTATTTACTATATTTTATTGTTGTGCAATATGACAGTAGGCATATCGGTCCTCCATCAAGCTTAATGATGAAATGCATGGATGATGCAGTTCATTGCTTAGTATAGATAAAAATAAAAGTAAAGGATGTTCATTTACCTAAGCCCTTATAATTCTAATCAGATTATATGTTTCTTTTATATAGAAAGGTCACCAGATATTAAGTAACCGCTACCCATAGGCACCCACAACAACAAGCCAGAACAAGCTAATGCATTGTCTAACTTTAATGGACAGAGGAGGAGATAAATAGAAAAAAGGATAATATTTCCTAACCATTTTTCACCATTCATAACCATCCCCTCCCCCATCAAATCCTCTTTTTCTTCCCACCCTTTCCTCATAAGAAAATATGGAGAAGAGGACCAGAAATAGGCCTCCCACACCTCACTCGTCTCATGAAATACAGAAGCGTACTTCTAATTCACTCCTGTCTACTGTGAGGTCATGGTATTTCACCGGTTCGTAGGTTTCATCAGCCCATTTGTGCAACAGATGATATTGTTGCGGGCTCTACCACTGTGAAGAAATGTATGTTTGTTATATGTTTTAGGGTACTTTTCAGTTAACCAAGTGCAAATGTCGGTACTCTATCTGGCCACTGCCGCTACTACTAATTTTAACCAAACTTATTTTTACCATAACTGAATGTTCATATGGATATAATAATGTACACAGAGAGGTGACCTTAAATTGGAAATAGGAAATATATGACACCACTAGAACTTTTTAGGACACGCCCATATGTGTTAATATTCATTTGTTTATGTTAAGTCAAATGATGCTGCATGAGTCACTGATCATTGAATAATGATTAATTACTTTTATTTGTAGTACAGTAATTATATAGTAATATTATAGGAAAATTTACTTTTTGTCATTATATTTAAAACTATATGTAGTTTTAGTGCACGCCACTACACTTTACTTAAGATTAGACCGCCGGCTTTAGATTGATTTAGTCAAAGAAATAGTGATAACGTTTTTCAGCAAAAGTTGTGGTGTGTGTAAAAACATTATTGTAATAATAATTCATTATCGCCATGATCTGTTAGTAAACAATCGTTTTGATTAATTACAAGATTTACTTAAGCTATTAAGTTAATAAAAATTATCAACATATGACAAAACTAAAGATAAATAATATTGCAAAGCTAAAATGATAATGCAAACTTACAATGTGTCCAGAAATGATAAAATTTCGTATAACCGGGGCCGGTACACTTATTTGTATAATTTAATACCTAGGTACGTAAAATTGATAAAAAAATCAGTCTTGTTAGAGGTTAGTTATTTGTCACGATTTGAAAGGGCAAAATGCAGATAACAAATATTTTATAACTAAAGTGATCACAGACAATCAAGTCATATAATAAAGCACTATAGTCAAATACTAGCTTTCACTTTTACTGTATATAGCAGCTCTATATAAGCTCTATATAACTTGTTCGAGCGATGAAAATATTACTAAAACTATATAAATATATGATATTTATCAGAAATAAGCTTTTCATACTCATGTGTTTACTATAGTAAATGGTTACCAGATAGCTCAAATAACGAATCTCCTTGTCATCCCTACATAAGAAATATAGATAATATAAATTGTAATTAAAACTGGTAACCCTCCCGTGGACACGAGATGATGCGTAATTTCGCAATTATGCTGGCTTATAGATGATCACCACAAAAAACTGGTGACTCACCTGTTTTTCTTTTGAGTCTGGCGAGTTTAAGCCAATCTTCGAAACATAATTTTACTAAATGAACCTAGTTTAGTCCACTAGGTATTATCATAATACACCATGCACATACCGTAAGAGGTCGGCAGTTTATGGAAACAATTACACTTGCATAGTAAGAACTAAATAATAATATGACTTAAAAACTCATAAATTAAGATAAAACGTCCAAAGATCCAAGATAAGAAACACTATTCATGACCATACTTTTTTTTTATAAAAGGGTGCAAACGAGCAGCGGGAACAAAGTGATCATCGGTGCAACACCAGAGGATCTGCAAATGCGTTGCCGGCCTTTAGTAAAGAGGTTAGCTCGCTCTTTGAAGGACCCTAAGTCGTACTGATTTGGAAATACCGCCGAGGACAGGCCGTTCGCGGCAAAAATTCCGCTAGAACCAAACCGTCGAGGAATGCCAGCCATGGAGGTGGCGGTTTGTCGTATCGTCCGATGACAGAATTCGGCGACAGGAATTGTTTCATACAATTCTTCGAAACACTCTCCATGGTACATAACTGGTGTCATATTTTAACAGCGGTAGAGCCCGCAACAACAACATCTGTTGCACGAATGGGCCGGCTCGACCGGTGAAATACCACGAC
>DWTW01000434.1:0-16513 GCA_018246275.1 Papilio slateri
CCTCTGGGGTGTTTGAACTCAATTAGAGTAAATGTGAAGTAAAAGTGTCAACTTCTTAAATTTTGTCTGATAAATAAAGTGCACCTCATTTTCTAACCATCAATTCTTCTCTTACCAACTCCCATTTCTTTACTAAAAAGGCTGATAATGTATCTGTAACTTGTAATTGTTGTGGAGGTTGATAAGTACCTGTGGTCACTTAACATGAAGTAAGCTACTCCTTCCCCACCATTTATCATAAAAAAAATATCATGAAAGACATAAATTTATGCTTAATTTGCGCAACAGAATCAACTCTTTAAATTATTACCTAACTTTAACTTTTACCTATCGGAAGTCCTTTAGGTAAGTGGGATTACTTCCAACTGAGGTCTGAAACTAATTGGTACCTACACCAAACTACCTGAACGTGAATTTAGCTGTTTCTAATTATCTCCTTAATAAATAATACCATAGGTAAAAAAAATGATGAAGACATAAATATAGTTTTTTTACAAACCCTTATCGATTGATGTGTCTGGAGATAGCCAAGCAGATGCATCAGATGGCTGGGCGTCAACTGGGGCAGCGGCACCTGCAGGCACAGGCAAAGGTCCAGCCACACTCACTCCCACTGTCTCATTGCTACTTGTCTGAATCTCAACAGACAACATAGGAGGCTCAGAAATACATGAACTGTCAATTCCGTACACATTACTTAACCTCTTCACCAAACTTTCATCACTCTCCATTGCTATCATTGTTACACTGGAATGATCACAAATATCACTATTTGGTGCGCTATTAGATTGTACTTCGCAGTCTTTAAGAATACATTCATGCTTATCATATTCAGGTGAATTGGTAAGTGATTTCTCTTCATCACCAAGACATTTGTAATATTGATCAAATTCTTCCAAGAGGCTATGAGCAGTGGAAACCGAACTTGATCCATCAGTATCGTGATTTTTTATTTGTTCTATGAACTTTTCAAATATTTCAGAGTCTTTTGATAAATTATTATGTGAGTTAGAAGAATTGACGATATTTTTCAAGGCTTCCTCGTTAACCTCGTATTGCTTGCCATTACTGAAAATTTGTGGAAGTGACAAATTATGAAATAGAATATTTAAATAGCCTCCATCGACTGCCACGCAGTTTTCAGCGGTGGTGGCAATCAGTTGGGCGGGTAGATCGGCTGCTAAGATACTGTCACCAGTTTGTATACTTTTCTCCGCACTTGTGACACTTTTTACTGTACTACACCAAGGACTTTCTGATTGTTCCTTAGATGTACTAGTGTCCTCACATCCACTGCTGGAAAGATCGAAACACTTCAAAGGTGCCAAACAACGATCTGAAGACGTATTTCGCTTTAACTTTTTTTTTCCAAGAATTATTTGTTCGACATCAACATTGTTGGTCAATTTCATTTCAATATTTTTCTTTGTCTTCATGAGCGCAATTTTACGTTTCTCTGATAGGGTAAGTAATGCTTTGCGCATCCTTTGCATTTCACCACATTCGTGCTGCAATTTAAGCAATGCACCACGCTGCTTTTTCTTGAGAGCCGAAATATCTATATTATCTTGCTTTTTCTTCTTTTCTAACCAAAGCATTTGAGACTTAATGTAATCCTTTAGAACATCCTCTTGCATTTTCAACACAAATAAGAAATCTCTTGCTCTTCTTTGCTCATTGTGAATGAGTAAATTAAGCTGAAATAATAAAAGAACGACTCACATATATAATAACAAAACGATGAAATGTATATAATATTAAATATATTAATTTCAATAACTTCGAGGTTTTATGTTACCACACATGATTGAAGCAGAACACTTTACTGCATGGTATAATTGATATATCGCTTGTTATGTTGACAGATCAAAAGAATAACACTGACCTGACAAAGACTCTTGGAGGCCATTGTTTCACTATCATCAACACTGGGACTATCTTCAATCTTTGTTAAATTAGAAACATAATCACAATCATCCACTTCAAATTGTTTATTACATGTCCAACTGTCGAAATTTACATCTGCAAAGTACTTTTCTGACAGCTTTTCTAAATAATTAAGAGATTCAAAAAATGAATCAATAAAATTGAGTTCCTTCTGGAATTGTTCGCAAATAAAATCGCTTCGTAATAAATTATTATTAAGTCTTATTGTGCTGATGATATCTGATGGTTTGATCAATTTATTGTTCTTAAAGATATTTCTACTACTATCGTATTTCAGATCATTTATACATTTGGTATCAAAACGAGATTTATCTTTCTTTTTAGATTTGACTAATAAATCATCAGATTGTGTATTTTTTATTTCTTTTTTAAAGAGTGAAATGACATTTAAAGGATAAGCTAAGGCTGGGGAGAGATTATTCTGTATCTCTTTATTATTCACAACGTGAATGTCAATTTTTTGTTGTCTTGTATATGTAACAGTTGCCCGTCCTATAAAATAGGACGAACTCTTTTGAACACAAGAATCACTTATATTATTATCACTTTTAATTGTAACAATACCAGCACTAGGTGTCTTGTGATTTGGTACTGATGTATTATAAAAATTTACTATTTCTTGTGTAGTTGAATCTTTTCTTTCCTTTCTTAATGTTACATCTGGTATGTGAAGACTATCAAACTTTTCATTTATTACATCCGTTTCTGTAGTCTTATCTTCCATTCTCATACTTAAAGAATCAAAATTAGTATCAATTTGTGTTATTTGATCTGTGTGACTTAGTGGAGGATCTGTTTCTATACAGACATGTTTTGATTGAACTGTTTTATTAACTTCAACAGCCCGGTCTATCATTAGTACTTTATCTGATGATTGAGATTTTTGACTTTTTTCATCACAAGGTATGACAGTTGGCTTTTTCTTGCTTATATTCACCGAGCTTGTCGGTTGTAAATTGCTCTGTTGATGTTGGAATTTCTTCAAATTGGTTTTATTTGCTGGGTGATTTCCCTTTTTTACTTCACTATATAAAGTTTGTTTAGTAGGATGGGCTTCCTTTTCATTTTCAACTGAGATAATTATATTTTTACTTAAACTAATTTTAGAAGGTTTATTGATATTCTTATTTTTACTTTGTATTTCTGAAAACGTAAGGCAAAAATTATAAAAGTAGTACTAGTCCGCACCTTTGTTGACTAGCAAACTGATATTTTTATAATGTAATTTTAACTTGTAAAATATGAGATGTCCAATAGCCTAATGGTTAAGGGTATGGTCCATGAAACATGCACAACATGGTTGTGGGTTCGAAACCCACCTATTACCACCATTATCCCCCATTGCCCCACTATTGTTTTGAACTATGTCTAACCAAGTTTAAAACTTGTTTGAACATGGTTAAAATAAATATTAGTAAATTATTTCAATGATCTAATAATATTTCGTACATATGCCCCAGGGGGGTTGGCGTCAGGCAGGCGGCCAGCCGTAAAAAAACTATACCCAAAACCTATTACAGTTTACAGTGTGCCGACCCCACATTAAGTGGGAGAAGGGCAGGAAGAAAAAAATGAGAGATATAAAAAAAATAGAAATACATTTCTTAATTTCTGTATAATACTAAGAATTAATTCTTAATACTAAGAATTAATTCTTAGTATTAAGTTATCAATTTTTATTCACACTATAAAGATAAAAGAAAATAAAGCAGTACTTTAACTTTTTATATTTTGAGTCATTACTCAAGTGCATTCACTTGAGCCATTAACAGAAACTGCAGATAATCAAAATAACTAGCAGTCACGCAAATACATATCCCTAGAAAAGTGGTTTGAAAAAACATTGAAAGCTATACAAAAAGGCTGTATTCATAAAGGACCACTTATTTTAGAACAGAGAACAGAGAGAACTTATTTTTAAAATGGCATAAAGCAGTACAATACTCATGAGCTACTTTTTTAGACCACTTCCAGCTCCGATTTGTGGTAAAAAGTATGTATTGGCCACTTCATGCTTATGGAATGTGACATAAGATTTATATAAATAAGGAATAGTTTATGCAACAATCATTAAGGAGCCAACAGTACTTTTAGAAGAATTCGGAGCACAGCTAAGGGCTTGGCTCTACTAGAGATTTTTTAACAGTAAAATATTTATCGTCTTGTGAATCTTTGCATCCAATTATTATTATATATGAAATGTTTATGGTAGAATACATTTAAGTAGAAAGTGTGTATTATATTGACCTACATATCATGCTCTAACAAAACAGGGTAATATGACCTTTAAATTGGTTACAAACCTTTTTCTTTACAAACTCTGATTTTGTTCTTATCAGTATTTTTTATAAGTTTGTTATCTAACTGCTTGCCTTTATTTACTTTTGTTGTTTCATTCCCTTTACTTAAATCTCTACTTTTTGCGGTTTGCTGTTTCAATTCTTCTGAATCTAACAACAAAAAAGTTAGCATTACATTTTGGTCATGCAAATAATTTGCATAACATGTAGTTATTAACAGTCACAGTAATTTAATTAAATTTGTACATACATTTTTTTGTCCTTTTAATTCTTGAATCTGTATTTTGTAAGTTTTGTTTTTTTGATTTTTCATCTAAACAGTCTGCTTCTCCTGCAAGTCTATTGGAAGTTTTGGTGGTTGCAGATTTCTTAATATCCTTGGCTGTAAGTAAAAAAGCAGTCATTATTTCACAATGCAAGGTTTAATGTTCATGGTGGAGAGTCTTCTTATACAGTAGAACCTCTTTGTGTCAAACCTCAATAAGTTGAAAACCTCCCTAACTCGAAAAAAAATTGTGTTCCCTTCCATTTAAGCCTCAAAACCTACATTGCTCGAAATCTCAACCCTCTATTAGTCGAAATAATCAGTGAGTCCCCCTGAGCCATTTTGGTACAGATTTTTCCTCCATAAGTTTTAAAATTAAATTGGATCTCTGTATCTAGAACATAGCAATGTTTTATTTTACAACCTTTACAATCCGATTATTTGAAACTTATTACCTCTATATTTCAAAGAAAAATAAGTTACCGACTTAAATAATTTGTCGACAATGTAAGTGATGTATTATCGATAATATGATAATGATGAATTTATCGATTCAGTAGCTCAGAAACCAATACTAATGTTTTAGATGACATAGAAGACTCGATCTCTCTGAAGTACAAAAATTTTCTGCTCTTTATACCTTTGACAATGCTATAGATAGGGCACAACCGAATTACCTAAAGCAAAAAATTACTGACTTTTATTAATGTGATATTTTTTAATTTTAAGGTTGTTTTGAAATAATGTTGATTTATAATAAATAAAAATATATTTTTCACCTCTGCAATTTGAATTTTTATTTATTTTACCTCGAATTTCAACTCAAAATGTACTGATTTGTAATGACTCAAATTGAAATAATATAATAGTTTTTTTACAGGATAAAGGGTACAAACGAGCACCTGTTGCCTTATGTTAAGTGATGACCGCCGTCTCAAACATCCAGAACACCAGAGGCACATGCGCTGCCGGCCTTAAGGAGACTTTCAATTAAGGAGTATCTACGCTCTTTTCTTGGAAGTCATATCCATCCAAGTCATATTGGTAATAATATGACTTGGATATGGGTTTTATAGTAGATATTATTTCTTATACTTAAAAGAAAATAAATAAAGCAAGTCTAAGTTTCCACAACGTGTTGTATATTTCAACGTACTACTTAAGTTTTTAGTGTTAAAGCTGCCACTGTGCCAGTAATTTCTGCGGTATTGAAGAAATCAAGGTCAGTGAGGACGCATTGTAAGTTATTTGCTCTCAAAGGTCTTCATCTTATCCCAGCTATAGCCAAAAGAACACTTGGTTCTTTTATATAATACTGAAAAAACTTGACTTTTTCTTTGTGGATTTTTTGGACCGGTTAGACGTTCGCTTGGTATTTTAACTGGTGTAAATGCATCTTAACTGCTCACACTAGTCGCCGGTTTTAAGTTTCATCAAGATTTTGATGTAATCTCGTATCAAGTTCTCACAAAATTCCTTTGTAGCGGCGCGGATTCCTAAGCATTTTATTATCATGATCGACACACACTGTTATTAAGTTAACGTAAATTATGTAAACATTGTCTTCTTCTATATAAAAGAAATACTAAAATCATATTTTAATAAAATTTTAGATTCGATGATGACTTATGATGGTTTTAGAATTGGAGAAACTAGTAATTTCCCCCTTATCACATTTTGACCATAAACGCTGGAAGGATAGTTAATTTGTCATCGCAGGTTCTTAGCCTACCTACGAAGTAAGATATTGGACGATTAATAAGCGAATACGGTCACCTCTCAACGTCGCTCGTGCGCCCTTGTAACAACGAGCGACAATACTGTACAAGTACAAGTCGTTTAAAGTTAAAAATTTCACGACATAAAATTATTGGTGCGCTGTACAAGGACGCCGCTGTGACGTCATCGGACCCAATTATAACTCGTATAATCGTTATATTTATAATCTTGCGTCTATAAATTATAAATTGAAATAGGCTTTAGCAGTAAAACCATGTATTACACCGTATTAAGGTAAATGGAAAGTCGGATTGAATCCATGAATGGGGTCCAAGACAGGGACACGGCCGGCGCGGCGGGCCGTGCAAATATTGAATCGGCCGGGGACCGGTTACATGTTGAGTACACAACCAACAGACTTGTTAAGTCGTGGCGCAAGCAAAGCTAGATATTCCGTTGGTGTTACTACGTTTCACCAACAGCGACGGATCTAAGAACATAACTAACATTTACTGTATCAATTTAAATTCGAAATCGCAACTCAATTTATTATAATCACCCCAGTTGGAATTTATTAGCGCCCAGAAGTCTTTATGTTGACATTTAAGGTAGCATTTGTAATATTTTTCGCTTATAATTTGTCCTTAATTTTAATAATACACTATATGTTTTTTTGTCAAATTGAACATTTTTTAATTTAATATAATTAATGCGCAACATATACGTTATGCAATTTTTATTTAATGTTTACATCAAATTATATTTATCATGCCAATAAGAGTAAACATGTCACGAGCAATAAATATATACGAGTAATTGTCAAAATAAGATTGCTTTGTGTCCTTGTAAATTGTGCAGTAACCAATGACTTTAATAGTGCCAATCAAAACAAAGGCCAAATGCCTAATTCATGTTTCAGAATTGAACAAAACATTTAAGCGTATTATAAAATAATGATTAGATATCGAAAATATTTCAAACAATTTCGATCGATTCTGAAATATTATACTGAGAGTTTTTATACACGAAACCGTTATTTGCAAATCCACCTTGACTAAATCACCTGTCTCTAGACGTGAATCCTGTTTCGACTATTCAATTAATAGATGCAGAAAAAAACGATCCAATTAAAAAAAAAAGTCAGACATCAAACATCAAATTACTTCCAATAAATTAGAAATATCTAATGAAGGCGATATCTCAATTTTGAAATGAATCGAGAGGTCCGTTTCGATGCACGATTAAAGTCGGATGACGGATTCCGTAGCACCGGTCGGACGACTATACTCAGATCAAAGAGACCGGTAACGTATTCAAATTAACAAGGCAATTACCGAGTTACTTTGAAAACGCTCCAACCGAACCGGCCTAGACAATAAAAATCTATTCTGACTAAACATCACATCCTCTCGAAATTTACCTAGTGTCTGTACTGGTGTTTAACAGCGTATATTCGTACAACAGCTGGACATACGATTTCTCTATAAAGAGAGATTAGGGCTAGGGTGAAAGATTACAGATTAGGATTATAGAATGTTATTAAGCATAAGTATATATTGTAGGAAAAAATGCGCTAACGCAATTGCCTAGATTTAATCTGCTTCTATGGTGACGGTTGCTTTTAATAATCTCAACTGTTGACGTCAAATGAAAAGGTATAACTATCCTCGTTTTAGTATCTAGTTGATTAGTAATAATGGCGCTTGCTCAAGATACAAGCGACTTTTTTTTTAATTCTCCTACATTTAAACTCGAGATAATCGTAAAGAATATTCATAATTAATGACATAAACAAATCTTTCCCTGCTGGCCGTGTTATCGCGCCGGTTCGATCAATTCTGACTTTAAATAAAATATAAGTAACGTCTGTCCTTTCATATTATACTTCGAGATAGGGATCGCGATGGACAGTCGCTTAGAATCCCATCAAGGTAAACAACAAAGATAAAAAAGTGGGCCCCGAAATTACTGAGAGGACTGCGGTCGGTCGTTAATGGCTTACATTAAAAATATTTTCAATTACGTTTACCGGTCGCATAATTTTATAAGTGGAAATTACACTTAAAATTCGAGATGGCGCCGACGAAGAAAACTTGGAAGTGACTCATATTTGACAGTGCGATCATTAAAAAAATGTGTACTTCAATCCGTAATAACCGGCGAGCGGATTTGGCCGGTGTGATTGAACAAAAACTTTCGGTCAGTCAACTAAGTCGGTTAAAAAAAATCGTCGGTATTATTTTTAAGAACTCGAAATTCATTGAGAAAACGTACCAAAGAGAGTCTGTTGCGAGAACAGGTTCCCAAGAACCGTCCTCGATTCTTTTTGCAAACAGATTGTTATGACAGTGTTCCGAAATGAAGTCAAATTCCTTGACGTTTTTTGGCAGTTGTACTTCATGCCTTTTTTTAGACAATGTTACATCGCTTAAATAATGCATCGTTGTTTGGTTTTATATATTTTAATGCTTCAATGTTGTCAAATTTGGACCATAATTATGCGGATAATTAGTAATTTCGGCGAGTTTAAGTTCATATATCAATATCTCATATAATTAAACTATAAAACAAATTAGTTTTTAGATGCATATAACAATAAGAAAAATTAAATAAATGAAACCAACAATAAAGTGGATGTATCAAAATGAAAGTCTACGAAGGTATGCTATCGATGCGAGCGAGATATCATTTCTTTTTTCAATTGAATCGTGGGCTCTAGATTGCCTATCGACTGGTTTTCGTTACCGACACAGATGTAATAAGTTCTCAGAAATGTCAGACCGTGATAAAATACATTGAATGCTAAATGGATAAATTCACGCGGCTTTGAACACGATTTTTTGTATTTTAATAGACTATTTAGACCATAGATAACTTAATGTTGTTTTAATTTATCTTTATTCAAATTTTTTTTCGACTTTATAAGTAATATCTATTTTCAAAAAGATGTTTTAGATTATCTCAAAATTGTGTTTCATATATTAACAGACGTAATACTTTTCTCAATAATACTGAACGGTTTAACCTACCTATTCAGACTTTAATATGTTTGTTGACTGCACCATATTTCATTCCAATTTGATTGCTTATTTAAAAAAAGAACATCAACCATTTTTTAAATTGTTGTACTACTATAAACTTTTTCGATCGATTCCATCGATGGAGGTTTTATATATTTTCTATTTAAAAGTAAAGAGAGCAGGTCCGCAGCGCGCGTCGGAATGCCGCGGCGGGTCACTGGCCGATCCTCCCCGTGCCCCGCGGACCACACCGCGCCGTCCAGCTCATCTCTACATCTAAGCCTCCTATCGCCTAGATTAATGATACCAAACTTTAGTTATTACCATGATAGTAAAGCGACGTATACAAATGTTTTCGCACATTTTTTTCCAACTTAAATTTTTACGTAAATGATACATGATATAAATGTAATAAATATTCTATATAATTTTTTCATACGAGATAAGTAGAACGTTCGACTGTTGGTAAGTAATAGGTCTGCTAATGCTAACACTGGATTTAAAAATACAAAAACTTATACAGCGTTTGTATGGCTTGTATTTTACCTCAAGATAGGTCTGTAACTACAGTCTCTTCTCTCTTGTTACTCTACTAGAACGTTTAACGTAGAAAAAAAAACGCTGTGGAAGGACTCATCTATAAATCTAAATAGAAAGTATTTAGGTACGACGTAGAACCTTTTTAATTAGGCGATATCTGAGGAGAAAGTATTTCTGATAAGAGTTTTTTAAATATGATTTACTGTTTACACAATTCTCTGTTTATACACTTTAAAAGAGCTAATATGATCAATTATTTTATCTAAATATTCGAATGTCGAAACGTTAACATTGATTTTAAACTATTTTTTTATGATAGTTAACTGCGAAGCAGATTATGTAGCAATCTCACACATAAGAAAACAGATATCTAATAGAAAACCCACACAGATGTAAAACGGTAGCGAAAGATAATACATAAATTTATTTTATAAAACGGTTACAAGGCGCACGGCGACACTCAAGTAAATCAAACCGCTTATAAATAGTACTTATTTACATAAACCCGCGATTTGAATAATGAACTGGCGGCTCTGTCATACTACACTGTACTATTTTAGGGCATTATAATGCTTTGTTATTATACTTCTGTTTATAACCAAAACTAGTCGATTTAGGGAATGGCAGATAAAACTCAGTAACAAAAAAGTTAAGGCGTCCCTTAACTTTTGTGTGTCGTCACATTGAAAACAATTTTAACAGATTTGGAAACCGCTATGACTACGGAAAATACTGCTTCACAATTGTCACCATGACTCCTTGAGTATCCTCAAGGATTAAGGTGTTATACAGACCATCGAAATAAAACATAGTACGCGCCTATCCGAGTTCTTATACCTGTATAATGTATGTCACTAACCAAGATGAATGTGCTATTGTTTTTGTCGTGTTACATAACACTTGATGTTGCCCGCTGCTTCGCACGCATTCGTTTCTTATTTTCCTCGCTGGCAATTATTGTAACTTGGCATTTATGGGTGAATGTCAAAAAGGTGTTATCGGTTCCCATGGTAATGTATGACATGACAGTAACAAACGGTCAAAGTTGTTACTGTCTTGTCATACATTACCATGGCGACCGATTATATTTTTCTATCCCTCGGGAATTTTTTTCGGTTTAAAAGTACCCTATGTTCTTTTCTGTACCCATGATAATGTGTGTGTAAAATTTCATGACGATCTGTTGAGTAGTTTACGCGTGAAAGCGTTACAAATATAAAAACAAACAGATGGAAATTCGCATATTATATAATAAATAAATAAATATATATAAGGTTAGGATTATTAAAAAAAATATGATGAAATAATTTTAAATATTAAAGTACAACATTGCATTTATCGTCATTACGTGTAAGTGTAAAAAAACAAGTGTAACTAGACTTGTTTTTTTTTCTAGCCGTCAAACAAAAAGATTTTGATCTTTATAGTACTATATGGTTTCTTTTGTCTCCATGTTTAATTTCTTCCTCCATGTTTGAGTTTAAGATTTAAAAGAATACATTCAAAGATAGCGTATGTTTTATATTTCTCCGTTTCAAATACAAATATATAAAAAAAAACTGCCTTCAAACATTGATAGAGACGGAACAAGATTGAAAACACCAACAAAACACTCCGAATTAAAATCTTCATTAGTAATTAAATATTTAATTAAAAAGTTATAGTGCAAGATAAAAACAGGTTAAAATTAAATTGATCGTAAATGGGCAAACAAGATAAGAGGAAAATGGTTCGGCTGCAACAGTTGTGATTGATCGTATATCTACGTATGATGAGCTTCAGAAGACTTGGCATCCGGATTATGGGTACATAAAGTTTATACTTAAGCTACATGCATTACATCTGCTGCATAACCCCGTCCGGGTAGCCCACGCAACGTTTTATCACTTTACAAGCAACTGAGCTGGTTGCCTTAACTCGATTTATTGTCTCGCCGCTCATACGGAAGAGTAGGAATAACGATATCTTCGGCTTCTATTTAATTATCTATCTTTATTAAAATAAGTTCCAAGTATTGACATCTTAATTTAATTAAGAAACTACATATATATCCTGTTACACTAATGTTTTATATATATATAAATAAAAATCAATGGTTGTATGTTTGTCCTCAATGCATTCCTCAACCAATAATGAGTTTGTGATAATTTGATTGATTTTTACTCTAGTCTATGGTGACACTAGAACAGACAAGAATAGAGAAGGATATTTTATTTTATACTCTCCGGCTCCGGTTAAATTATGAAGACTTGAATCGTTGTAAAAGTTTATCAGATAACTTTATCTTTACGGTAAGTTAACGATCATTAACAGTAAAAAACCGGCTGGACTGTTTGAAATACGAGTATCTAATGCAGTGTTTACTTTAACAGAAAATAGATACGAGTATATTACCAGTGAGTATCATATATCATTATTTCTCTTCCATGTCCCATACGCATTTTCCAGAATATATATATATATCGAGATATTTTTTAAAAGTTTTTTTAAAATTATTTAAAAGTCAAAGAACTAATACTATTAAAGTATCAACTAGATAACTACAACAAATGCTCGATATCACTAACAGAAATAAACAGCCTGAGAAAATTACATTGTTGTATGGATAGTAGCTGAACGATTACATGGCCGTATATGACATAATGCAAACGAGGCATGGCGCGGTTTGCGCGAACATTTCGCAACGACCGAGCGGTGTTAGCAGTCTCGTAATACTATTTTTTGCACGTCGGCTCTTTACAGAATGCGTTGTCAGTAAGCGGAGTGCCTTTTATTCTTTTTTATTTGAAGAATTGTAATGACACGAGGTGGTAGCGGTTTATCGTGGGAATTTTAAGTGATGAATATTTTTATTTTGTTTACTACTACATATAACGAACATGTTATGATTAACGATATAGTATTAATATTTGCTGTGCTGATCTATAGCGAATTATATTAAAATTGAAAAGGTTATTTTCTATGGAAGCGAATAAAGTTCAAATTTATGTGTTAATCTACCAATAACTATAAAACCACATTGTAAGTCTTGTTAAGTACACCTTGAAGTTAAAATTCTTAACGCAGGGTTCAATGGCTAGCAAGTCGAACAAAAAACTGATTTGAAATTGTATACGTAGATAGGGAATTAATCCAAATTAATTAAACAACAACAAATTAACTAGCAAATCTTCTGAATATAACGTAAATAAAAATACCCTGAATCTAGATGGTAGGATTAAATTTTAATAAACCATTAATACTTTTATCATCAGCCTGTAACCTCTTTATCATACAAAAAACTTGTTATTATTAAACATGTATAATGTATGTAAAAAGTCAAGTTCTTAAAGTTTATATGGTCAGTTTTTTTATAAAAAAAAAAATCTTTTGTTATTAAAAAAAACTGGCCACCTTCGCAGCCCTTCGTTGAAACAGATATATATAAAATTTCAAATCCTTTAGGCAATAATTTATGATTGAAGCGTACGCGCACAAGTTTAATAGATTATTAAGTAGTGAATTGATAGCCGCATTACAATGGGTCATTAATGTTCAGAGCCGGGGAAGAAGAGCTGCAATCTTGTTGCGTAGGTTAACTTAAAGTTGTAAATAACTTACCGCCTTATACGACTTACTTTTAATAGCTTCGCGTACGTTTCATATACTCATATAGACTTTATTTCATGTAATTCCTTAACTAGCATTTATGTCTACAGACGACAATATTTAATGGTAAAACTAATAAATGCTCCTCAGTGCTCACTCCTAGCATACGTAGCACGATTTATTTTTCTTTGTATATAAAAGAAAATTTGTATTCGTCGCGCGGCTTTAGTAAAAAAAAGTCGAGTCCCAAAACTCGGAACTCGGACAGGTACGTGGACAAAAAATAAATGGAAAATACTAATGGAGCGCAGCGAGGAGGTTGGTCCGTGACGCGCTGTGGTATGTAACTGCCAAGTAATTCTAAGCCGTTCTGATTTAATGAAATTTTAGTCTAATGCCCCTTTAAACATTTATGTATACAAGGTATTTCTCAACATTTATTTAAATACTAATACTTAATTTAAATTGAATAGATTTTGATAACAAACTAATTTACGATAAATAAGTCTTTAGTCTTACATGAAATGCTTCAAAATGTGGTATAATGTTTGATAAACATTGCATTAAAAAGAACAGTAAAATGATGGATACTGTGATAGTATCGGGTTTACCAACTGTTAATTTAATATTAGTGTGCTCAAGACAAAAATATCTCCTTTTCATTGATGATAAAACTTAACGTCGACATGAGAGAGAAGATTCGTTCAAATGTATTATAATATTGACAAAATAGTTTTGTTATTAAATAAATATTTATCCGGTGGGATATCTTTCCAGCTACATACAGCAATACGTCCGCAGCCGGTTTGGTCGCGGGCGCAGCGCGAGCGACATAATGGGAGCGACGGCTGGCCGCTGCCGCTTCACACTCAATTTCACCTCTGACTGACGCAAACATTCATCGCGCTGCGGACTTGACTCAGCTGTGGGCTGCAGAGCAGACGACATGTCAGGTGCTATACCTCAATATGCTATGGTAAGGTTTACATAAACAAAGCATAATTTTCTGTGCCTATGTGTCTGCATTTAACGTCTTCTCCGTTCAACGTCTTCAACGTCTAATGTCTTCTACGTATCACGTATTGTACGTTAAACATCTTCTACGTCTAATGTCTTCTACGTCCAACGTCTTCTACATCTAATGTTTTAAGTGTCTGAAGGCACATTTGGACATACGCAATGTTGTTTAAGTGCCCATTTTAATGTAACTGAGAATTAAGTTTATTACGACAAGCACGTATTATGTATTACTCGGTATTCTATGTGCATGTCTGTATGGATGTAAAAGAAGCGAGAAGAGTTTACCAGGGCCGTAGCAAATTAGGAATCCTTGATCTCTGTTTTTTCCTCTGAGTGCTTTTTTAAATTTGTTCATTTTCGGCCCTCTCAATTAAAATCTCGTAAATCGTTTAAAATGTCATAAAACTAAAACTTTAGTTTTGTGACATTTTAAACGCACCTTTTTATAAATGTCGCGAGAATTAAAACAAAATTTCTAATAAAAAGATCGAAATAACAAGCAGCTGCGGCAATCTACCATCTTTATTTCACCTTTCGTTGTTTAAATCTATGTAGTAGCTCATTAAACACATTTCCTGCTATATTTTTTATTGCTTCATAATACAAACACTGGTCCTAATTGTTATGACATAATGTAGCTATTAAAATGATTTTTTTATTTGAAAACGTCGTCTTCTGTGTATTCAAGAAAATTTACTACAGAAAATAAACGATGGCGCCTCTTTGTTGATTAAAAAAATCGGATAGTTGATACTGAACATAAGCAAGATTGGATAGTTTCGAAATACAATCCGATATCTTTTTTTTTTTCAAATCGTTCGATTTCTCGTAATTTAATACGTGTACTGTTTTTTTACTGCTAAATATTAAAGATTACAGTTTATTAATCGATTCATTTGATAGACGACCCCGTAGAATAGTGGTTGTAAAAAGATATAACCTTATATACTCGTATATATGTACTTCATTATAAGATAAACAGAGATATATCGATATAGAAAATATATTGTTGTAAATACTAGCGGCTTAGGGATACCACTAAATAAAACAAAAATAACTAAGCATGTGCAAGCACCCCTGTGGTGGTCAAAATTGTCAGAAATCACAAGGTTAGGCGATTTGGCTCATCCCTGTTACATCTGCGATCTAATAAAGTTTGTTAAAAGCTTATATCTATAGTTTGTCTATATCTGTCTTATATCTTTGTCTATTACAGTATTCTAAGACTATTAATGCTTCTTTTTTTAATGTAACAGTAAATTTATTGAAATTAAAGTTTTTACAAGTAAAAAAAGAACTAAAGCAATGCAGAGATCACATGTACGAAGCAATATAAAAATAAACGACTTAGATACTGAGAAATAAAACAGTAAGAAGAAAAGCATCGGGTCGGAGTAGTTTAGGAAGTGGTGTTATTCAACTTGTTTGAAACGAGTTCCACTTATCAGATTTATAACTCTGGCAGTTGATTCATGACGATCTCAGCTGGCAATTATACCGAGGTCCCCAGATGCTATTAATCAATGTACATCGATAGGTCTACGTTAATGTACAGATCCAATTAGACTCGGAATCCTTGCTACAATTTTGTTATGCTCCGATCGAACAGCATATGATTTATGAGGCACCACGGCTACAATTAGGCCAACGGGGTAAAAGGCGTTCGTTAATTTCGGTTTCATCGTAAATCGAATTTAAGTGTTGGTAGTAATTGACTGCAAGAGTTAGTAATTTTACTACTCCGATGTTTATATGAAGCTTTCATGTGGCTCGGCAACGCTTCAGTCGTTTTGTTTATTGTATAATTAAACGAACATTTATGAATCCTGGTCCGAATTTAATTAACATATTCCAAATGCAGATACGCATCTTAATTGACTAATGTATATATAAATATTGGTTCAATGACATTAAAGGAAATAATGAGATCACATTAAAATAAATTTAATGATTGAAAAAAAATTGATAACCAATTTTTTTTTTTAAACTTGACAGACAAATTTTGTCTAGTAAACAAAATGCATATAATTTCAAAAGAAAATTTTCCTATCCAGAAGGTAGTTCAAATTATATTTGGAAGCCACATTTTATGAGTAACATCACTAACGTATAAT
>DWTW01000435.1:0-16502 GCA_018246275.1 Papilio slateri
TATATATATATATATAATGAATTCCTATATTTACGACTGCGAATACTACACGTTAAAATTAAACTAATTTAACTTCACTCATGGTCACGACGGGGGGGGACCTCCCCCGTGACCACGAGTGCTGTAAAAAATTGCTCGATACGTCGGGACAAAAACATTAAATAAACGCAATAAAATCCGTAAAATTAGTTTAATTTCTAATTACGTATATAGTTATACACACTCCTTATATCACCTTTATTTAATATGTCACTAATCTGTTATAAGTTTTTCTGGGTCGTCCCTGTCAATACGGATTCAAACCTAGCGCCTACGTATAGCTTATTAAATCCTTGTACGATAAAATATAGTTGTTTAAAAGAGCGATTACCCGATCACTTATCACTTTGTTCTAAATAAGTTGGATTAAGAACAAGTCCAGGCGGCTTTAGTTATCTATCGTCTCCTGTCGGGTGCACTTGTTATTTATCTTTAAGCTTACGGTTTTTAGTTATTTGTATTGTTGCTAGTCTGAAACGGTAGGTTAAGTTTGTCTAAATGGGGTAGTGAAAATTAACCGCAATTTTTAATAGCATTTATGTGTTTTCAACTTTTCGGCTACTTGATTAGGTCTATACCTAACCTAAGTAGACGAAAAGTTACTTAAATGTGTACTTTAAATTCCTACACATTCGTCGGTCTGAGACCCATGTTACAGACCGACGACTATGTACCTTATAAATAAACATAAATTTATAGATCTCCTTCCCCGTCTTTTTATGACTTGTAAGGTTGAAGCGGCCATTTTAAACGAAAACGTTTAGGACTTAAAAATATATTAACATACACTTTTTAAGTTTTAATCTAATGTCATAAAATTACCAAACAATGGAAATGGTTATTTAATCAATATCTTGAATCTGGTCACGTTCGCTTTCAAGCCTCGTCTTTTCCTTATCAAGTCAATCGTATTTTTGTTAATCTTTTTTTTTTAATTTAACTAATCTCATCTAAGATATCACGCAACTTATTTTAAGTGAAGCTCAGCATCAAACCTTCTTTCTGAACCGAAAGCGAAAATGTAACTGTGTGAACATTTAAAGCCTCAATTGAAGTCGGTAAAGGTAAACCACGCCAATGAATTATATAAAAATGGAGTTCAGCGACGTACTTAAATCTACGAGCTACATTATAAGTATAAAAATAGGAAATATTGTAATCTAAAACACATGTGAGTAGCTACTTGTTACTTCGATAATTATAACGTAACAATATTTTTGAAAAATAGTCTGAAAAAGCGTTTTAAGGTAAGTTATTTATTTATTTTTATATTCAAACACCCACTTTTATATAAACATCATCTACTAAAAGGTGTAAAAGGTAGTACTCAACTAGCAAATAGTAAGGCAAATAGCTTAAATACTAGAAATGGTAACTTTCAACACAAAGTAAATGAGAAATTACACAATTATCAAAGTGAATTCTTGGTAAGTTATGTTGGTCGTATGTAAAATATTATTGCAAGGTCTTATATTTTTTGTCTTATGTCTTATTGAATACTTAGCATTAAAAACCTAATTTTCTTATACATTACACAGTTTGTACAATGAAATCATGTGTATTTGAGTAGAATTTAAAGAAGAGCATGTCGGTTTTCAATGGGGCTCTGCCAAATAACTCGTCAGATCTTCTTTGCACATTGTTAATAAAAGAAAACAATTTTTACTAAAAAATATTCCGTTTTTTTATTTGAAAAATCATATGAGAGTTTATTATAAGATAGCAATCACCATCACCAGTCTCAAAATAAAAATAAGAGGGAATAGTGCCTATAGCCGAAGGAATATTGAATACACTCATTTCTTTTGAAGAACCAAAAAATTGTGAAACAAAATAAAACTACATAAAGATGTAATTTAAAAGGAAACAACGGTGTTGCGCCGTTGTACTGAGCCAGGGTTCTCAGAAATTTCTGTGTACATAAACTCAATTATAAACGACGTAGCCGTTTCTTTGTTACAATAGTCGTCATTTGTGATTCACACTGTCCTTTCATTGGAACCATTTACTACGACTGAATCCCTTGAGGGCTGCAAGAAAATTACCATTACATAGGACAGGACTTAAGTAGTAACTTTTTAATGTAGGTTTTGCTTTTACTAGGCTTATATTAGAGAAGGCTATTGATTTTTTATATTAATAGCGTAACGTAAGGGAATCAGCCTTTGCTATGAGTACTGCAAGCTTAAACTACAGAGTTCTTATATGTTGATGATGAAGAAGAAGACCAGGTGTTAAAATATTAATGATGTACTGATACAATAGGAGCCGGAACCGATGAGCGTGGCTGCGTTGCTAGAAGATAGAAGAAGAAGTAAGTATGTGATGCCAGGATCGCAGATGCAAATACGTATTCTCTGTGTCACGGTTGTTAATCTTTTCATTCGATTTTTCTTATGAAAACGTTCACATGGTGTTGATAATATTGGTTAACATGAGACAACTGGCGTCATATTGTTAATATATATAGTTGTCTTGTGACCTAACTCCTCTTAAACTGCTGGACCGATTTGGATGAAATTTTGTGCGTATATATCAATGCAGGAGCTCATTGAAATATACATATGATTGATGGTTTGAAAAAAAAAACAATTGGACTTGGCAACCGCCAGCTGGCGCTGCTATCGGGTTCCAGAAGGTAATTTTAAATTTCATGACGAATAAGACATTTTCTGCTGGGTTCATTAGGTTACAAAGTTTGGCTAAAATCACAAAGTTTGGCTCGGCTAGTATTATTTACTGCATCAAAATGCAGCAATCACCCCGTAATAAAACATATTCATAACAAAAAAGATTTTATTTATATGTATGATAGAATAACACTGGCTAATAATAATGTAGTATAAAGTTGATAAAAAGTAAAAGAAAAAATTTTCCGTCAAATAGCCTCTTAAAAACGTACTTCGCATATATTCCCACAAGACAGGCGTATACAGGCTTAATCGTGTAATAAAGTAACAAGTTTTTAAGAAGTTGACAAGAATAAAGAAAGAGCAGCCCAACAAACGAAATTATGTTTTATACGTGGACAATAAAAAAAGCGCTCACGCTTACGTGCGTAGGGGTAGACGAGTAGGGGTAAACTGAGATAACGTATTTTCATTTTACTTGAAATTTACTTTTGTTTTCGTTTGAAATTTTCCCGTTCAAATTTCTTTTGCTTTTCTTTAATTTTTAATTTAAATTTAAGATGTTCTAACTTCATTTTTGCAAACGAATTCAATTGAATTGGGGAATTGTGTTAAGAGACATTAGAACGGAATTACCTACGTTTTGCTTATATTTTTTACGAACAAGGAGATGATTGTATTAAATGCGATCAATGTCGTGTTGTATATAGTTATACGAATATTCGTACGTCTAAAGCGTTTTCGCAGCTTTAATACCAGTTAGTTAAGTCAACGTAACAATGAGCTAAGCGCGACAGTCGCATGGGGGAGTCAAATTGCGCATTCTCACTCCTCCTTAATCGGCGAGACGGCGCACTGGTACCATTAAACCCCTGAAAGCTCCTACTCAAACATTTCCGCGTTACTGTCGCCCTTGACAGCATTTACATTGTACGTACATCAATTGTCATCGTCATAAAATGCGATTTTAGTTTAGGTACAGTTTTTCATAGTAGTTTCTACTAAATATTTTTTGTGGCTAAACCGTTTGCCAAATTTACAAGAGAACAAAAATCTTATAAATAAAAGTAGCTGTACAAGAAAATATGACTATAATATGAAAATATAGACGGTTATTATACGAGCGTTTACAAAATTATGAGTAGGTAGATAATTTCTTGTGACCGTGTTTTGGAGCAACATGTTTATTTCTAAACAAACTTTCTTCCACAAAAAGATTCTGTTTATTGGTAAAATGCGTGGTTAAAAAAATATTAAAATCTATTGACGACTTTTCGGGATATTTAAATAAATTGAAAAATTTTCATCAGTTTTGTTGGCCTAGCACCCAAACTAAGCAATTTTGGATATATAATCTGTATAATCTTTCTCATAACGTTTTAAGAACTATATACTACCGTAATCGCCATAGCTGTAAATGTATACTTACATCGATACTCAAAAGAGTGATAGGAATTTTATGTCAATAATTACTGGCCGAATCCAATGTGCTCATGACAATATTTGATAAAAATTTCATGTAATCGTTTAGTGAATTTTTGATAAGATATTGGATGTGTGGAGCAAAAAAGAACCGAAAATATTTTGGTGGATTAATGTTTCGTATTATCGTAGATAATTATCGAGGGTGCATGGAATAATTAAGATTTTTATAAAACTACAAACTGGAACAAAAAAAAGTGTTTGGAAATACGATTTAACTTATAATGGCCAATTGAACATGAATTACGTTTGTTAATAATTACCTTTTTATTCCTGCTCTATCCTATACTACTATTATAACCTTCGTCAGTTTGTAATCTCACTCTCACTCATAATATGCTTACATATTATAAACTGACAGCAAATTGTGAACTGAACGAACTATTGATAATTTGACGTGTCATGTCAAACACAACAAACCTATTGTTTCTATGTGAAACATTTTTTATGATATTATTTCTATATATAACTATCATATCCAACCTAACAAACGTTCTATCTAACGTTCACAATTTGACGATTTGATTTCGTTAGCTTATAAATTGTAGAGAAATGATACGTCAAATTGTGAAGGATTAGTTGAGTTTGTTGACAGTTTATATGCCTAGTGAGACTATGAACTGGCCCAGTTCACAACGGGTTGGTTACCTACATATAAATTAAATCTGATCATCAATTTTTTAATATGCAGCGTTTATGTTACTGTCGTTATGTCGACATTAAACTTGTGGGATATCAGTAATTTTTTGATTCATACGCATTCAGTTCAGGGAAATCAAATCCAAACACAAATCATTCATCTACCTTCCAAAGTCCACAACTGGGCATCATATAACTTTCACTTCTCTTATCGTTCTTTCGTGTAGTAAGTCCAACGTCTTGTATACAGATTCAATTGATGAATCCATTTGGTTGACTGGTATCCTTTAATTCTAACTACCAATAAATGGATAATATTATATATTATAATAAAAGTGCTATAAAACTAAAAAATAAAAATGATAAAACTAATAAAGGGGCAAAATTCGATTTAAAATATACGATTTTTTTACGACTACGAATTTTACGAGGACCAAGCCCAAGCTAAAATTAAAATCGTCTCTAAGATAAAATATTTATTAAAGAATACAATAAATTTCTCAAAGTATCACGATCAGGTCTATACGAAGTTATCTGTTATTCTTTTATTCGCCAAGAAATTGTCCGTGACAGTGTGATCATAAATTAGTTGCAATGTTTTTAAATTTGTTTTCAAAAAGGATTTTAATATAACCGATATGCCACCGTTATTAGAATAGAGCATAAGCCAGATATTAAATTAAACGAAATCTGTATGATTGAACTAAGCCGTCAGTGTAGAATAGGCATAGAATTAATTATTAAAAGATTGATGGGATAGAACGAGACGTTTCTTATCATATAGTATGTATGTAGACATTTTCATATCTACATTTAATAAAAGTTATTTTTATTTTATTAGTGACTAGCTGTTCGTACCCGACATTAACTGGGTGAATTAAAACAGTGTAATCAATAAAAATATAACCTATGCTACTTCTGGATAACGTGGCTTCCAAATAATGAAATAATGATAAAGATCGGTTCCATGGTTTCTGAGTTTATCGATTTCATATTTAAACAACTCATTCTCTTTATAATGTTAGTTGTAGTCGTAATAAATTCTGCAAAGTCTGGTCGTAAAAGCCATCTTTACAAAAAACTAGATCTGGTCGCCCGTAGTTGCTAGGCATACATATCCTCTTATAATGCCTATAGGGTCTTTTTCTAGAATCCTCTAGGGGCCTTTATCTAGAAACTACACCATAGTATTAATAACCAACTACACAAATGTGTCCACATAAAGTATAATACTTTACAGTAACTCATTCAGGGACGAAACAATAACGACCTTTGAAAATGATACAAAGCATTACAAAAACAAGTCAGTAAAAAAAGTAATTAACAAAAAAAACAGCAAGGAAAGTTCATTTGATTTCATTACGTATTTTTTACACGCGAATGCTTTTATGCTGTAATCAGATTGCTCCATTGCTATGTATGCCATTGTTGTAAACTGTATATACTCGTAGCAGTTACGAGATCTAGTATTACGTTACAATATCTTTTGAGAAAAATAAATAGACCACAAGACTTCTCAAATATAATTCATATTCTCTTTACCGGAAGCTATTCCATTATTTAAATGTAATTATTTTTTTAATTGATGTTACTATCGCTTTTGGTTTTTTAAATCACTGTTTTATGTTAGAAGGTAAAAAAGTAGATAAATGCTGGCTTGATGACATTGTATTAAAATTTACGTTGGGAAGTGAATGGCAATTTTGGTCGGGTTCGACTTAGATGAATTTATATCGCCATGATAGTGACATACACAAAAAAGGCTATATTGAGTTTAAAAATGCATGTGCTATACTATAAAAGATAAAAAAAGCAAATACGCTTCATTGCATATTATGTCAGATCAAAAGAAATCTCATTTCTCGGAACAAAATTCAATATTCCCAAAGACGCGATTTACTTCATCTGTTTTGCCTTGCTAAATGTCACGATTTAAATTAGTCCCGTTATAATCAATATTATTCAAAAAGCCGAACCGAGTCAGTAGTAACCCGCTGTGAAATTTTAAGACGCTGGATCAAATCAGGATTGGATAATATATAAATTTCATCAGAAAAATGGTTATGTTTTGCAGTGAAATCATGACGGGTTCGCCATAGGGAAAGTCCATCTAAATATGTTTATCGAACGATTGTCGCAAATGATCTGTGTTGTCTTTATTTATATCGTAAAGCGAAATCAAGAAAGGATGAAATATACCTTAACCGTGAAAACCTTCACGTGTCGTTAGTTATCAGTAAATTGACGAATTAAATAATCTCGTATTATGTAGGTAGTATAGATATTACAGGCCTTCATATAATAATACAGGAAAGCTTAAAGAATACTGCTGAGCAGCAGTAAAGTAAATAATACCTGTTGTACTACGGTACATCCGATTTGTCTTGTTAAAGGAGTGGCCATGATATATTTTTTGTAGTATCAAATCCTGCAAGGTACGACAGTAATTCTGTTACCTTTCCGAACAAAAGCTTTTGTGATTGGCATTTGTAAGAAGTACATTGAAGGCACTTTAAAAAATCCGAAACGGATCTAACAAATTCCTGCGCAATAATCTAATGAAGGGGAGATTACTGTACAAATCTCATTTGTTCGTATTGAACATTGAAGAATTAAGTGAGTATTCACTTCGCCTTACTTTGTTCGTCTTACAGACGCGACCACGACGCAATTCCTTATTATTAGTAATTGAATACTGGGTGGGGCTTGTTATTTAAGTACTTTATGAAATAACATCGATTTAGACATAAATCGCAGTGTCAAATATGTAATTACAAAAAATTAAAGGTAATGTACCTTTAATTTGAATTAGGGGTATAATCAATAATTCATTTATTTTTTTATTAAATAGCACTATAACCAGACTAGGTGTCTTTTAACAGTTACATCAAGAATTCTTATTAGATCTCCAGACCTAATGAGGTTGGAAGAGCCAGGAACAATTAAGAGTTTTTGATTTTAGGCAGACATAATAAATAGTTCGCCCGCTATTTCCTTATTTATATTATCGTCTTATATCGTATTAATTGATCTAGTCTACCTCTAGCTTCGGAAAAAGTAGAATATTTTATTTTACCCTAGATGTTGCCTCCTTTCGTAACTCCTTTTCGTATTTGGGTCGCTCTTAAGTTACTGAAGAAGTCAGCTTCCAACATATAGTTTTATCTCAGCCAAGATGGAACTAATGTTTTACAATCGTCGTAATATCCAGTCTTGCATATTGCACAGTAAAGAAGTTAACGTTATTTCTCTTTATAAAAATATTATCTTTCCACTGTGCAAAACTGTTAAGTTTTGGTAAAATCTAATAAGGACACGAAGCCCCCATAAACAGATGGTAGAAGTACAATACAGTTAGTCATAATAAAACGTGTTTAATACCAACAATTACGTTCATACTTGTTTTTTAATCAAGGTAAATGCTTATAAAGCTTATAAAATGCTTGTAAAATATAATTTGTATTATTTTTCGAGAGCATGAATTTTTATTTTGTGCATATGCTGGAGCACAATTATGATGTCTTCAGGCGTCCAATAAGTGCACTCCAATTTAAATTTGGAAAATTATTTCAGTTATGCTAACTGTTAACTGTTAACTTATGTTTTAAATTTAAATTGACATTTGTTTGGTATCGCAATAATATAAATCTTTATGCGTTATATATCCAGATCTTATTTGCAAACTAATCTCACTATTATAATTTACTTCGTATATGTACAGATTTACAATACGAGTTTATCTAGCTCAAAGAGCATCCCTACACCAGTCGGGATGCTCTATAGATACCAATCTAGCGTAGGTTCGGTATTTGGTTATTTTGAATTGTATCTGGGAGTTTGCAGACAATCACGAAGGTATGGAAGCAACTCAATTGGAATCATGCGTAGACCCAATTGCAATATTTGGAATGTACAGGTTATTGATTCCAGTTAAGTTAAAGTTAATTGTGGGTAAATATGTACTTATAATATAATCTTTCTCACCTTTATATCGAATCGCACTAAAGTTGAGAAGTCTCCGAGTTTCATTATCGAATAGAACAAACTTCTTTTTTTCTGAGACGGCGTCTTTCATGACTAGGGAAACCATCTCATTTTTGTCTAAGTGGGGCATCAACACTAGCTAAGTGCTGGACCATAGACCACTGACGTTGGATCACTTGAAAGTGCCATTTGCCGCATTAATGACGATATAACACTGCAGCAAATATTTCTTGCAAATTTGTTTTCCCGATTGTTGTTGTGAAATTTTCCATGGCTATTTATACAATATTTTTATATTTATTTCTATACCTCTAAAAATACTCATTATGACATTATATTGTATTAAAAATAATACTCCCTTTATGTATTCAATGTTGTATCTTTTTATTGTGGAAAGTCGTTTCAAAGTTCTTGGGTTAGACTTAGCGTTCGATAACGACGCGATAGTTGGTCACAACCACGGTTTTGGTACACTAATGATTTATATTGTTACCGAGGCACTTAAATAATTTCAAGGATCGCCATCGCCATTACATGTTTAAAGTTTTTATTATGAATACGAATGAATGAAAAAAATATTGCTATTCTTTTCTTATGTCTGATTATTTAGCTATACATAAAATTCTTAAAAAAAATAGAGAACATACACACTAGGCCTAAAAATATAAAGAGAATTATATTGTATTCTATATTCTTCCAAGTCACCTGGTGAACCATTAGGAATATATGTATATATCTCTATAAACCGTTATTAAATATGTACACAGGTTAGACTTAGGAACAATTATGAGCCAAAAAAATGAACGGTGTCATCGATTGGCAACCTTGTTAAACGATTTCTCTTTATCTATATAGAAGGAGTTCAATACCAAGCAAGATTTTTAACCTCACGCCAAATACTTTGACGATATCAAATACTTTTGTGTCAGCAACTAATTAGGTATAAGACTCACAGAACAGAATCAGAATCACCTATCCAACCTGTGCCCCGCAGTATCTTTTCTATATTATTAAAAGCTAGGATAAAAGCGAAAAAGTTCGCCTGTGTCTCTTCCCATTTAAATTTGCTTGTGACTGTACAGAATGTTTCAATTTAAGAGACGTGACGCGTTAATGGGCACTGATCGATACTTCACACGAGACGTTAACGCCGTTCCTGTTTTTACGCACGAAAATTTTATGTTATTCCCAAAAATGTAGACTTAAATCAATAAGATGTTTCAATTCAATCAATGTTTGCAATGACAATATAAATACGATAGTATACGCTCTTGTACAGTGGATCCGTGGATGCCGTATATATATAGACATCATAGAAAGCAAAGATTAACATATCTTTAAAGGGTTAACTCTGAAACTACTGAATGATATTAATAATTCTTTGACTATTAAAAAGTTACGGGACCCAGAAGTAGCTTACAATATTTTTTTATTACTGACGTGGAATACTAAAATTCATTGGGCGATGAGGGGATGAAGAGATAGCGATTTATTAAAACGTAGGGGAAGATTCTAACCTCTCCTCCTCCCATTATGTTAAATAAAGTGAACTTATGATTTTAACTGACACAACTGGTTGCCTGGTGATATCGGATACCAGACACAAATTCATTTGAGCAATTTTCCTAAGTCGTAATATGAACAATAAAAATACCATAAACAAATCCGACCTTATAAGTGAATTATCACCAATTTGTGTCTACACATTTTAAGTAGTTAGACGACTGCAAAGCGTAGTTAGTCTAGACGACGAGTCGTTCCGCAAGTCGTTCGGACGTGATTTTAATGTCGCGTAATTGCGGCAATAACGCTGTCACCAGTTGGTTATTCATGAAGCAGTATACCGCTGCCGAGGCTGCGACGTGACCCGAATGTTGCTTGCGACTGCGAACAATTCTCTTGTCCGTCAAAGCGGTTGTGGCGAAATGATCAGCTTCGTATTATGCCATGCATCGACTAACAATTAACGCAACGCCTTATTCAATCATTCAGAGTATAGGTTACAGAGTGTAAGTCGCTCTGGCGTTGTATTTGAGCGCACAAACTCGTTGTATGCTGAATTTATTCGTTTGTACCACACTCTCAGTCACTCTCGAATGTGTGGATGTGTTTTTTTTTACAAATTTTAATGTACAAGAGCTCCTTAAAATTAGTAAAAATAAATGAAAGGTAATTTTATCTCCTTCATTTCGCAACAAAATGTAATTAAAGCTATGGCAGATATGCCCTGAACCCAGAGTTTGTTGGAAATACATCAGAATGGCCATCGCCCTAATTGTTTTGCTGTTAAGGCTCAAACACATTGCTAGACTATTCAATCACTCACCGGCGCGTGGCGTGAGTATAGTTCTGTATAAAAGCGAAAAAGAATTTGACATCACAACGTTCACATTTAACAACTATATTGTATTTCACAATAGTTTAAAGAGAAAACAACTTTATAAATAAGTTAAAATGTTTTTAAATACCTTCAGTGAATACTGCTTAAGCGACCAAATCCTTAAGAAATAGAGTGCAATAAACGGTGGAATAGCGTAGCTTAGGATGGCTGGAATGAGCACATGTCGGGAAAAATTAGTCTCTCTGGACTGCTCTTGCTGTCTTACGTCACTTTGGGTCGAGTTAAAATAGGACAAAGTACACCGGATAGACCAGACTGTGTTACTTTAAACTGCAATATAATTTAATCTAAAACTTAGGTTTTATATTTATTTTATTTGTGTGTTTTCATAAAAAATAAACCAACGTTTATTTCCAACCTTATTGGTACATATATCAAGCATAACTTCGTCTATGAGTTCACGGGCCTCCGTAAATTTATTTAGTCTCGAATGTCACTATTAACCCGAATATGTTTATGCTATGTGAAATAGAGCTACGTTTACGAGCAAAGTTAAACTTCGTTGATAGACGCGAAATGTTTATGGGGCTCAAGTTTGTGTTAAGTACTTTAAATCTTTAGAGTATAAATTTATATGGTAATATTGAACTGGAAAACTCTAGAATTTATTTTCTCATTATTTTATAAGTCCCATGGAGAGGTTCATAGGTGGTAAACATTAAAATCTACCATTTACCTAGGTCTAGTCCCATAGAAACATTTTTAGGTGGTAAAGACAAGTTAGACAAGTTGATTCTACGGAACCAGACCTAGAGAAATGAAGAAGGGCTATTGAATCTGTTAATTTAATATTTCAGGTGCCTTGTTCTTAACATCTGCTTATGAAGTTAATAAAAATAAACTATGCATTGCCAAGATATCTGATGTTTAATGGTTCAACGCAACCGAACCGATGGAGTACCGCGTAGTAATTAAGTTGTACAAGAAATCGTAGTCTTTATTATCTTTCCTAATAAATAAACGTAAGAACATTTGTAAATTCTAGTCACAACATCCACTTTTGAGCCACACTTCTTCTATAGTATGTTTCTCGATCCTATGGTATGTTTCTGTGGTTTGGGCACGTTGAAAGTATGAAAAAAGAGAGAAACAAGACAAATTTATGTTGCAAATAAGTGGCAGTGTTGGCAGGGGACGTCTCAGGAGAACATATCGATCAGCTAGTGACATACTAAAGAAAAGCGATATAAGGAGTACTCGCCACGGAGGAGTATGTATGCGTAGATGTATGGATATAGAAGAAGGAACAGAGGTGTGCCGAGTCGCGCCAAATGGACGTCGGTATTAGGTGCCTATCCCTCTGGGTTACGAGCGTGAGCGCATATTTATTTATTTACCTTTAAATAAATTATTTTAATAAATTCTATAAATTCTTATAAATCTCTCATACAGTCTTATTAAATCATTTATGATTTAAGACAACACTATTTATATACTCCATGACAAATTATCAGTATTGATATTACGAGTCGTATCTGCTGCGTTAATTCCACGCCGGAACCCATTTTCAAAAATTACTCTAATTTTCAATCTTCACTTTTAAAATTGAATAAAAAAACAATTGAAACTCAATCAAATGTTGAACATCTTTCAAATTTAGAATGCTCTATTTGTCATGTGAAAAAAGTTTCATGCTGGAATCACACCAAGAAGGTTTGATTTTAATTCAAAACAGCCAGTGCGTTAAAACGGCAATTTCGTCTTCAAACCCTTTTTTGTTCATATTTGTAAACGCCGTAGTGTGCGTAGCATTTTTTAGTAACTATTGAATATTTATCTAATATCGAATTATCTATTAATATAATAATTATCTTATATTTAATTATTGATTGTTTATTATTGTTATTTTATATTATTATGTCTGCAATTAAGAGAGACTTTTGCGAACTTATTACATTATTTTTTGTCATAGAAAACAATGCTTTATATGGTTAATTTGTTTAACAGTTATTCAGCCTTATAATTAACAAGTGATCTTAATGTCAGAAAGCGAGTAAAAATTATAGTCAGTATATCAAAAAAAAACCAGCATGATACGTTTACCTAAAGTAATATAATATTCTTCGGCTAAGGATATCTTCGTCACATTCTCCAGGTTAATTCTATGATTTCAACTATGCTTTTTAAAATGGAAGTCAGTAACTTAAGTAATAAAATCTATGTTACTACTTAAAGTATTGTTGATTTTAAATTTATGGTAGACAAAAATGCGAAAAAGAAAACTTTATTAGTACAATAGTGTACTGAAATACTAAAGTTTCACACCCACTCTGTATAGATTACCGCTACTGAGTTAACAATATTTCTCCGAACACAAAATATAATTGCTATGGAAAATTATATCGAATTCCACGGCAGGTTCAATTAATTGAGGGAAACGTCTGATATATCGCGGCAACGCTTCAATGGAAATAAAAATATGCACGGTGCATTACATTTTCAACTTGTATTATTATTTCGCTCACTAATTGCTGACTAATTGATGAGTCTTTAAATATCACACACAACAAGCACTATGAAGATTGTTCACAGAATAATATTTCTTAATAAAAAAAAAACAGATCTGACTTCAAAATATGATAAATAAATAATCATGCCATAAAAAAATAGGTTTACGTCAATTTACTTGAATATATCCTTTGTTTCTACTCGCAGAGAAAATATAATTTTTGACTATACGTACAATATGATCAATTCATACTATTATTGTTATTTTTGGAGTCGGTTATGATTTTTTGTTAAAAAAAAAACATTTATTGTTTTTTGAGCGAATGTTGCATTCTGTATGTAACTTATTTATCACTTACAAATATGGGCAGACCTACTAAATGCGCTGCGAACATGAGACAGCGCCGTTCAAATAAAACGAGCGAAGAAAGAAAAAACGACTATATTAAGCTAGGAAATCTAGTTTCAAGGCAATTGCGAAAGAAACTAGCGAAATACGAAAACGAAAACGACGAAAAAAAGACTTACTAAGTTGCGCATTTCTAATAAAATATACTAAAAAGCGAAAACATCGAAAACGCCTACTTGTCTTAGATGAGTCTCCCGGTATACTTTCGGACTCTAAAGTTCAATGCCGCTCAAACTAACACGGGGACCCCCCTGGGAATGTGGAAATTATGAGGTAACTAGTATAATACAAATAAACGAGTTGAGCTTCTTTTTTGAAGTCTTATAAAAAGAGATGACGTACCAGTAAGCAGTTAACCTAATACTCCAAGACCATCGCTACCTATATCTTTCACACATACCATAGGAATTGTATGGGCTTTGTTATTCATTACGTAGAAGAAAACTTAGGTACTGATTAAATAGGGGAAGAGAAGATGGAAAGGAAATTGTGAAATAAAAAGTATTTTGCATAGAACTTTTCGGTTTAAACACAGCTGTAGCTGTGTTTAAAGCCAAAAGTTACCAAGCCAAGTTACTGTAGTAACAAATTTCATTTGGCGAACGAACAGCAGCTTTCGTTGATGCCGGTGTTGACATATGTAATTAAAACTTTGTTACTCTTAGTTGAAACCTACCTTTTTTGTGCACAATTCGAAGCTTTGATAGACGATCTCGTTACTATTTCACAGAATTTTTTTTTTTTGATAGTGTACCTCGCCGTACATTGTAGGTACATGAGGTGTTAGCCAGTTTTCTGTTATAATATCTTATTTATTGTATATTTAAAAACTTTGCACAGGGGTGTGTGACACACACTAACATATGGCATCTTTAAAGTTTCTAATAGTGATCTTCATCTTCACACCACAAGTAATTTTAAAATAACAACAACGTGTTTGTTAGTTACATGATGTTACTACCTGAAACCGCTCAAATTTTTAATGTACTTTAGGAAATGTAGGGTTGATTTCAGTATAAAATATCGGATGGCATTGCGCTCAATATATGATGTGTTATCAAATTATATTTTTTATCATCGAGATTTTTGCTTATATGTGTTCTCATCTGAATATTTATACAACCACAAACTTAAAATTTCCTTATCCTATTATTTTTATGTGATTTTAAAGCGTTGTGTTGTAAAAAAGCCGAAATTACTTTTTTGAAGTTATGTATAAAAGATTTACAGTACAATAACATCTGTCAGTGGTTAGTTGAATCTTCTTCTTCGTACGCTTCATTACTGAAGGTCGTGCCTGCCTTGACTTGTCAACGAGCTACCTCCACACCGCTCTGTCCTCGGCTTGTCTCAGAGCACTCGTGATATCGAGTCCCAATATAGATGTACCTGGTCGGACCAGCGGGTAGGTGATCGACCCCCGTGATCTTTTGCCCTCGATCTTTCCTATCACAACCAGTTTTGTCTGATTGTCTGGTTGTCTCCAGGCAATATGAACAAAGTAACTAAGAACACGTTGGTAGTGGAATATAAATGTAAAATTTCCTTATACAATGTAGTCGTTCATCTGGAAGTTTACATATATATGTAACTGACGTGATATTATATTTGCATTTAAATGCTTCTTATCTTTTCTATGTCAACAATATGTTGTAAAATATAAGCACATAAAATAGAACAGACGTGACAAAACACTTTCATATCTTTTACATTAATATTAGTGGAGAGAAATATCAATCTGTCGTTAAACACAATCGTTACTATAAGATTCAATCCAATATTGTCGACAAAATTACCTTAAAATAACAAATGTAAAATAAAATGCACCATCGTTCTAAGTATTAGCAAAGTGCTCCTGATGATCAGTACTCCATCATAAGATCGATGGTGCACCACACATGACAATCAACACAATCTCGACTGCAAAATCTGTAAGCTAGATGAGAAGTGTAAGACGTAAGTGAGTAAAATACATCTGTTTATCTCCAAACGGAATCAATAAACACGAATGCTTAAAATTGTTATTGTCATAAAATTTTGGTAGAACATACTTGTTATACTTAATAGGGATTATTTGAAATATCGGGATCATGCGGCGCGCGGCCTTGTATCCGGCGGTTTATCGGTAAGCGTCTTCATCGGCTCGACACGGGTCAACGCCAACATCATTAATCATAGATTTTACGATAATATAACCTGGATATATATAAATATAATCTGACCATGTTCGGGCATATTGAACAGATGAATGATGAGGGAGTGACAAATTTATCTTGCAAAAGTGAGTGGCAGTTTTGGCAGGATACGTCCCAGAAGAACTTATATCGATCAGATCGCCTGATTATATCGCCTTTCTTTAATACGTCACTAGTATTAAAGAAAGGCGATATAATGAGTACCCGTAACCGACGAGCATGTATGCGTAGATGTATGGATGTAGATGAAGCGAGAGAGGTGTGCCAGGATCGCG
>DWTW01000436.1:0-16494 GCA_018246275.1 Papilio slateri
TTGAATGATTTTTTTTTCTTGTCATTAATCGAAAGATACGATACGTACCTGTATAAGTTTTATAACAAATTAAAAATACATTTCTAAACTTAGTACCGAAAACACAGTTCTCAAGTGCGCGTGACGTCACAATGTTGATGCTATTAACCATAAAGGTGAGCATAGACTATAACAAAATATCGAGCATTGCCCGTTTTTGAATATTATCGAACCGCAATTTGGACACGACAGCGACGGACGCTCTCGATGTTTTGTTACAACCTGTGTTTTAAATCAACGAAATAACTAGTGCATACTCCTTCGAATGCAGTTTAACATTATGACGTCACAAACAAATCGGCCGATATTGGCGCGTTTGGAGTCACGCGGTTTAAATGTTTTCACTTAAATTGTTCATAATTCATTGATTTTTTTTCGGACGACAGTAAAAATTATTTGTAATATATGAAGTTTTTAAATACATAAAAAAATCGTTAATATATTTTTTAAAAGCCCAATTACAAGTACTACTAAATTTTGTAGGCATTTTATTTAGAGATATGCACAGTACATACAAATTTTTATAATGTCATTCACACTGGAATATGACTTAGTCCGGGTTAAGTTTCTATTGCACTGCTGGTTTTATCGGACGCTTATTAGACATCCTAAAGGTTCTCCCATCGCTTCCAAGTTGAGCATAGAGCGTGCAATATCACTTAACTCTATTATGCCCTTGAACATGAGGTATCATTTAAAAACACGTTAAGATTATAAGCCCTGTGTAAAGTTCCCGTATTCAAAGATAATTCCTATTGAAATTATATGAATACAAATTATTATAACGTTTGCAATGTATACTTTAATAGTGGCAGCCCTTATTTTGTATCGATCTTCAGTAATTGCTAGAAGGAGCCAATTTGAATTATTTGTGATACTTAAATATTATGTATAAAATAAATGATTAGAAATTAAATACTTGTTTCAGTTGGTTTATATTTTTTATGTCGGGGGTCAATGACTACATTAATTACAGGACATGACACTGAGAACGGTACAGTTAACATTTATTACGATGATTACAACAATTACACAATCTGATATGGAAATATTTGTCTTTAATATTTCATTACATTATTATATTGGATACTCGTACAATCTTACTAAGAGTTAATGATACTTATCAAAATATTCCTGTATAACACGTACGTCCGCTTCACTAAAACTAGATTCTTTGACAGAATGTTATTACATAAAGATCTGCTGTTAAGATCGAAAAAACAACGCCAGTCCGTTGAAATAATAAAATGAATACCATTTCTCTATCACATTATTTGTAACTATGACCTAATAGTGAAAAGACAATCAGTCGATTTAGGCTCGGGCCGCGCTCACTAAGTTACTAGTAAATGCAAATAAAACACTACCTCGATACATTAGCAAATCGTATTGTCTGGCCGTGACAGCGGTACTATCTTACGCATCTAAACGTGACTTATATACTAAGCCCTCACGCTCGTTAAGGGATAGGCAGATTATAAATTTCCATTTGACATAATCCTGGCACTCCTCTTGTTCCACGTGCCTACATCACTATTTCAAGAACGTCAGTTTGCGGATCCGGTGATGAAGTTCGTCTAGAATGTTTTGTATCAACATAGCCATTCCCTTTGGCGTAATAAATTTGTCTTTTCAATCTTTTCACACGCTCGAACCTCTGACACACCTTGTCAGTTTCAATCTCAACGTCCTCTTTTAAGCTACATTATTTATTTTAACATATAAAAAAATATCCTTTAATAATGAAGCATGTGAAATGTTTTTCCTAGTCATGCAGATAAGGCTTATTGGGGAACATGAGTAACGTGTTACAGTTTATTTCCGAATGCCGGGCCGGTGACAGGCAAATTTAGTTATATTTAGTTTCATACTTTAATTTTCGTTAGATATTAGAAATATTACGCACACTCGTGGAATCGAGTACAATTTGCTAGTGTATTAAGTCGTATTGTAAGTATAAAAACTAATTGTAGGAAAGATAATTTTCACAACTAACTAATTTTAATATACACAGATTATAAATATCACATTGAACTAAATCAGTCCAGTCATACTATATGAACTATTTATAAAACGAGGAGACTATCTAATGAAGCGCATGTGACATAAATTGATCATTTAGTTTTCATACAAGTCTTGCTGATTCCAGTTAATATTACATTTAATATGTTCAACATTTTACACACTATTTTATGACACATTCATGTTTTAATGTTGGAATAAGAAAGCACATTACAAAGCGATACAAATAGTTGAACCACAGCTTGTATAAGTCTACAAGTCAAATGCGAGAGATAAACGAGCGAGGCGAGGTAGATTCAAGAGTTTTTTCTGCACAAACTCCGATTGAAGCTTTAGAACACAACACAATAATGTTGACAAGATTTTTTTATATGATTTCATACAAATATTAAGAATTCGATACATGTAAAAATGTATATATATAAAATAAAAGAATAAAATGTCGACACATAATTTTCATTTTACAATAAATTCATTTATGTCAAAGTAAATTTTAAACATACGGATATAGCATGACACGACGCTTTAAAATATTAAAGTTTTGAGAACTATTTCAGTCGTTATACAATTTGTATACAATATTAAGACATAATTTTTATACATTAAAGCTTAGCGCTAAGAAAATTCGTGAGACGCCACCACAACGCCCATACTTTGGGAGCGATTTTGATAATCGTTTTATCGTCTGTCTACACATTTATATCACGAGAGAAAACTGATTGTTCCTTGTTTAACTCGCTGTCGGATGAATAAACAGTAGAATCGAATAACGATTCAAACGTCAATGAGACTCGACACTAGCAATCGTTCGCGAATTACGTCCCGTCCAACAGGTCCAACTTTGCACAAGTCCAATAATTTATGAGTCCAATTTATGACACATCACATTCGTATTCCAGGACGGTTTTGTGGTAGAAGAGAAGGTACCTGGAGAGATAATACAAAATAATTAACATCTGTAATTATGATTACGTATTTATTAGAAATATATTCAAATCATCTTGGAGATCAAAACTTGTTTTTCACAACTGAATCTTGACCTTATACGAACAAGCTTTCTCGAAGATGTTCAAAAAAATTAAATACAAAATTTGAATTTAAATACCAATTTACTTTGATATACGTACCCTTCGCTATCTAGAACTTCTCGCAACGACGCCCGCGTGATCATGTGATCATCGCATTTGAACCAGCTGCCCTTCATCTGTCGCACGTAGGCGGTGTAGTGGCCGGCGTCCAGCGAGCCCAAGTGGTTCACTACGGCAAACAGCGAGTAGCGGTTGTCTTCGAAGACGCCTTGGGGGGCGTTGTTGTTGTCCGCGCCGCCGATATCCACCGCACGTCGATGAGACGACATGAATGGAGTCATGTCTAGTTCTGCAGGGAAGGAGATGAAAGCCGAGATCTTCCTGTCGATCTGGGATGAATGCTCGAAGCGTTTGAGATGGAAACTGGCGACTATTGGCAGGGTTTCGAGGGTGAGCTGTTTAGTCGACTCCCGGTACGCTCGGCAGTTGGAGCATTTGATCTTAGCCCCGGAACCGAGATGTTCAGCTCGTGTGAAGCGTTCTAAGCACGCCTGCAGCGAGCCGGGGCCCGCCACATCTAGGCTGATGTCCCAGAATGGGTCGATGGTGGTAGAAACGCCCGAACAAGAGGTGCAAACCACATCACTCTGCAAGCCCCCCGTGAAGATCTGATCTATGATGCAGTTGCAGCGGCCGTTCTCTTTTTTTTCCGTATCCTCAACGCCGTTCATGCAATGCCTATAACAATAATAAAATAATGTAATTCTTTAGTTGTGTATCTGAAGTAAAGGTTTTACATTTTCATTATTGTTGTAGTAAGTAGAAGACAAGTCAAGATGGAGAAAACGTTGATGATAGCAGTGGACGTGACGTCTGATGGCTGAAATATGAATACGACACCAATTTAGTTTATGATAGTACCTGTGTAGCACATCTAGCGTGGCGATGAAGAACTCGTGCGCGTCCTGCTGCTCGTAGCCCGCCAGGTGGCGCGCGTGCGTCCAGATCAAATGCAGCAGCCGGTGCAGCGTCAGCGGGGTCTTAGCACCCGAGTAGAATTCCTGCAAGAAACACGTGAGAGCATTTGTATTGGCGATTTTATATCTTAAATTATTTAAAATTTTAAGTGCCTAATATTTTAGGATAAGGACTGAGAATTATAAAGTTGTGGGTTGGAACCCGACATTAGACTATTGTAGTGAACCATCTTCTTGCACAAAATTAGCTTAGTTGGAATGGTTTAATAGAATGTTAGTAAATTAACTTCAATTTGCTATTTTTTTTTACAAAATTTTGTTTCATAAAATTTCGCATTTTTTTCTCATACTCTTTTGTGTTTTTTAATATTGTTTGTGTCTCTAGGTTTAAACATTTTGTGATCATAAAATGTTTACCTATTCGATTATGTTCTTAATTATTTAAATACAAAATTCTTAGACGTTTGATAATGTTACCTGGAACAATTTGGACACCTCACATACGAGGCACTTGCCGGTACCCTGCGCTTTGCATTTGTGTTTTTCAGCCAGGAAATAATCTCGCAGTAGCGGCGTGTGAATGAGAGCCTGATAACGACATACGTAATTATTATGACCAAAGACCACTCGCAGGCGTAAATAGAGACCGCGTCCAAGATAGACAGCGATAGTCGAATCAAATTTGCGGAAAGTAATTGGATACAGTGAGCACGGTTTTGTATTTCGTGGTCATATTTATGGGTGAGTATGTTTAATTATGAATCAATTTAATTATGATTGCATAGTTAATAAAGGCTGCCAGTTAAGCGCGTGAAGAGAAATGTCATTCAGACCAAAATAACTAGAGCTAATATAAATAAAGAAAGGAAAAATCTAACTAGATATGAGCGGGAGCCTAGATCGGGTTGCCACCAGATAAAAGGGCTTGAATGCCGAATAGTATGTTATTCGATAGATTTAGGAATAACTAAGGTCTCATACGCACTAAGCGGATACGGGTGCGCCGGCTCGCCGCGCAATCAAAAATATGTATGAAAAATAGTTTTCATTCGTAATACAGCGGCGGCGGATGCCAAAGCGAATCAGATAAAAGGCTAGCCTATCTAAAGAATGGTATAGTGAGTTTTGCCTTCCTTTAAGGTAAGATGTTCTGTTTGTATAAGACTCTATTGTAGAAGATATTCTATAATATCAGGTACTCGGGAGGTTACATTTTGAAGATAAGAGACGGAAAAAATTATAAATGTTGTCATTTCTTTTTTGGCGTCATTTCATTAATGGCAGCAACGGTCATCTGATCTCGTAATTCAGACTCAGCCACTAAATCGATCGCAACAACTTTGTTAAAAACAAAATCTTAAATAATAATATAATAAAGCGTACACAACAAAGTTTCAAAAATGAACTAAGAAAATTTTAAGTAATAATAGTAAACAGGACGGAAAACCGTATCTATATAAAGAACGCTTTCATATAAATCGATAGTCCCTCGCGAATATGCTATTGCGTCGTTAATATTTTAAAGGTCGAAAGTCCCGGGGATTAAACAAGTATTGATTTCGACGTTTCGCTGAAGCACACCGAGGCGAGGGCGGCGCGACGCTACCGCATTGTAATATGCATCCATTTCATAAAAGGAATACGGACAATTTTTATTCTTTGTAGTGAAATATAGCAATTTAAAATATGATCGACCATTCGTCTTAATTGTTCTTCTATGTCTATCTTAGGTACGTATTTAAAAGCAATTCAAAACAGCTACCCACAAAACGCTTCGCGGTGGGTTCAGGTAAAATTTACGTTCGTAACAACTCACGAACGGGACCATTGTAATGCAAGTCAGGCGATATTGTTCTTGTAGTTTTACTACCTGACTTGTTACATATTGTGTTGCCTGGCTACTAAATCGTTCCACGAAAAGTAAATTATTATTTAGTTTAAAAAGACAAAGAAATAAACAAGCTTTATCTTCGCAATATATTAAAAATTACTAAGGGAACAAATAGGCGACAGCTGCAATGCAAAGCATCCATTTGCAATTTCCCTATTTTCGTGCGATGCAATATGCAGTAGAGTATTGATTTGCCTTTCAACGAGTTGCGTCGGTGAGCAGAAAAACTGATAACCTTTTAGCATTACATCTGAAATAAGTTAAATCAAGATTTGGTTGTAAACTGGTTTTTAAGTTTAAGAGTAATTATCGCCAGCCGATTTTGTAATGCTACTTTATAAAATCTCTAACAAAAATATACCTTTAACCATGTTATCCCTGATTAATACCATTAATGTATTTTGAGAAATTTAAAAATCAAGTATACATTAACATAACAAAAATTTAAAATCTATATATAATAATAGAAATATCTCATGATTAAGCCTTTTCATTATCATGGAGCTTTAGCAAAGCAATGAAATTAAATTGGATGTAATATTCAGCTTATGTTTAGACCAAATTTTCAGTCATCTTTCGTATCTGTTTAAATCATGATATAACTAAAAGCTTGTAATTTATTTTATTTCAAGCATGAATTTATATGTTGCAAAGAATTTTTAATATATATGTTCAATCGGTTACCTTTTCTAGAAAATGGATTAGAAATTAGGATAAACTAATTGTATAAAATCTTTAAATCTGAATAAATTAAACAGGCCGTGGTAGCAATAAAGTAAAATTCATAAAGATAAAGATTTTTTCTTTATTTTTTACCTATCAATCTATTGTTTTGTAAAAGAAATGTTGAGAAGGAATTACCTGGACGATGCAGTTCATAAAGCAAGTAGAGCCCAGGTTCTGTAGACCCCGCAACCCAATTGTTGTGTGGGGGCTGATGAGTCTTCGCTTGCGGAGACGGCGAAGAGCCATTGCCTCATTGTTATTAGGCAACCATGGCGTAAAGGGCACATTTATTCCTAGTGATCTGTGTTCAAAAATATTTAGGTGTTAACATCAAGAAAACTATGCACCATTATAGAGGTTTGAGTTGATATGGTAAAAACAGAAAACTATTTACCCTATAATTTATATTGTAGAAAAATGAACACCTATCCTAATAAATATTTTTGAATAATGATGAATCATGTCGTTTTTGGAGCACTCATGACCTTTTATAATTCATATAAAATGATTTGGAATTTTCTTAATGTTCAAAGTCACAGTAATAATTGTTGTATTAAAATGAACATGAAATGAAAATAAACCAAATCAATTGTAATTGTAAAAGTAATTACATAATACTTTTTGTTTATATCTGGTACAGAAATTAGAACAAGAATAAAGCAAAAGGATGCTATCTTTATAGATTAAATAATAGTTATGTAATTGATGAGAAGGTCATTCAAGGTGGCGAATCAACATATATTATGCAAAAATTTAATTTTATGGTATTTTGTAATTGCAAATAAAAATAGAATGAGGATAATATTTTTAGTGTGTGTTATTGAGTTCAATGACCTTAAAAATGCACTTACTTTGCTTCCTTTAATCTGTGTGTTACGGCGATATCAGTCAGTTCTCTATCATAAATGTAGTCTTGGCATTGACCACAGAAGATGTTTCCATAGCTCAGGTCTACATATAAAAAGTGTTTCTTCGACTTTGAATGATCTTGAATGTGGCCTGCGTAGCATGCGAAGAATATGCAGTGCAGACAGGAATGCATACGTGGTCCTGGCTTACCACATGTGAAACACAGACAAGATGTCGCCTAGGAGAAAATATGCTTTGAATTCACAATAATATAGATTTAGTTTATTGATCAAATCTCATATTCATTACAGTGTAAAACACAAAGTGGTAGACATTTTTAAATTAATACTATACATCAAACTGTTTATCAATTTGATATATAGTAAACAATTTTTATAGTCAAAAAAAGATTAAATATTTTTTTATATGGCACTAGTTTAGTATGCAAAACTCTGCAAAGGGCATAAATGAATGGTTGAAAACAGCTGTTTGGGGTCAAAAATTACTAATCAGATGATTGCTAAAATACAGTTACAAAAGAGGAATCACAATTTTATAGCAATAATTAACATTAACATAAAAAAATATGCTTGAAAGCAGTCACAAGGTATCGAGTAATAAAAAGCTATCAAACATATGCGTAGCGACAAAATAATAGTATCCCATTTACCTTGTATCTCCTTGCCTCAAATGAAGTGCATGACACGAAAAATGCGTGGACTATTTTATATGGATGTGTACCCTTCGCAGCCTTAAAATTATTCAAGTGAATGCAACCATTGTCATTCATTATTTTGTTTGTAAAATAGGAGTGCCGGCTATGCGAATTATGTCGTTCAAATTCTACTCAACTAGAAAGAAAACGTTATATATACTTCACGTCTTTTGTATCACATTTTAATAATTACAAAGAATCGGAAAAGTGAATTTAAATCGCAAATAATAAAAACCACTACAAAGGGCGTGTTCTTTTTCTGACCCTTAAAGGCAACCTCAGAACGCTTCTTTCGTCAGATAAATACTGATACTGGGCGAGCAGTCTGTTTCTGTTCTGTGTGTAACGAATGATTCTGTCTTGATTCACCGTTCAGGCGTTCACTCACTTCTTAATTATACATTACTGTGAATGAACTGTGAGAGTGCGAATGCGAAAGCGTTTGGCTTGCACCAAGTTTGCAGGTTTGTATTGACGTAATCAGATCAGAAGTTCAGGAGGGTTTGTAATATAACTATACTAGCCTATACTAAATGTCTATATGTTGAAGATTTCAAGGCATTTTTCATAGGGTTTATTTTGCAATTAGTAGTTAAGACATTCGAAATATTTTTATTATTTATACTTTAATTTATGTAACATTAAAAAAATATATACAAACATACCTGCTATTTAATCCTTACATTATTACAGCGCAACGCAAAAAGAAAATGAATGAGAGAATGATGCTCGGCTTATTTGAACACTGTCACGAAAATCAATACTTGAACTTCCTCAGATGAAAAATCATTCTTCTTTTTACAATTTCTGGTATTACTCGATAACTTTATTAATTTGATATACAAATGATTAATGGACACGAAAAAACATATTAATTCTAATTTTTCTTCAAAATAATTAGAACAATTAAATCAGTTTGTTCTAACTGGTATTAGAAGAGGGCGCTCAGAAAGATTTTAAAACAAGAGTAATAATAAATTTTCCAAAAACGAACTTACCAGAAATCGAATTATTTAAAACAACAATTGGTCACCAATTGAAAAATATATTTTAAAGATAGGTAACAGTACTAAACATTACCAACGATAATGCTAGTTAACTTAAATATAATTTAACTATAGTTTTAGTAGTTATTTGTTTATATAGTTTTATTTGTTTTTAATATCCTATCAAACATTTAAAAAATTACACAAAAACTTTCAAATTCCTTCAAACTTTAATGAAAGACGCGACTGAACGCGACTTTAACAGACTGCTGATGAGTAGTCCGAGTAGTAAATAAATATGGCCGACAGTCAGATAATAACGATGTAAACTTTTGTTTACTGTTTTCACTAATTCTAAGACATGATAAGTGAATTCGAAAATTTGTCTCTTGGAGGAAATAATACTGCTAATAATCATGCAGATCCTTTTACGCATACCGGTAACTTCAATATTTATTTTTATAATGCATAACTCACCGAATATGACCTCAATGCACAAGCTTTGAAGTTTATACAGAATACTGTATCAATGAAATATTTTTTCAGAGTTAACTCCTGAGCAACAGAAAACTTTAATAGAAATAAGACGCCGTAAGACAGAATTGCTTTTGGAAATCCAGGTAAGAAGTATATCTAACACAGTACAACTTTAGCTAACGAGTTCATCAGAAAAACATCAGTTTAATCGTATATAATAATAAATAGAGTTAGTACGTTTACATATAACTAACATTGGGTTGCTTAGATTTTATTTCTTTCGTAAATGTATCACATTTGTAATGTTTACGAAACATTTAAAGTCTGGTAAAATTACTACAAAACCGAAGAATCTGTCCACCACCAAAGTGGCTAGAGTGATTATTCATTATTTGTTTTGAATTTTGATACGTACAAAATAAATCTAATTAGATGGAATTTAGCGAATACAGACACAACCAACCAAGTTTTGACGCTGCAATAGTAAGTAGCATACAAGTAAGTGGCCTGAAATTTTGGCAAACATAAAAATTTTGACAAGTAAAGAGAAAATAAAATGAAGCCAATACAAGATTGATAAATTTTTGGTTTTAAATTCAACATTTTTTCTAATATTCTGGCTGGTAATTGTTTAGAATTACCAAATATATTCTATAGATTTAGGAAAAAAACTAGGTATAGCCTAAATCGACAGCTCGGTAGCTTGGAATATCACTCATTCTGTAACTATACTTTTTATTATTACATTAAACGTTTGATAACTAGTGTAGATGATAATCAATGTATCAATAATATGTTATAAATATTTTCTTTGTATAATTTTACCTTAGCTTTGAAATGCTCAATTTTATTTTTCTTTTGAACCATCAGGGGTTTGATAACTATTTCATTTGTGGTATAAGTAACAATTTTGATTTCATTAAAAAAATGATAACAAATATAATTTTCCTGAAATTTGCCATCTTGTCTCAAGATGATCAGTGCAGTACTTGTAAACACACAGGAAAACACAGTATTGTTATGGCTTATGGTTCAAATTTGTTTTAACTTGTAGTTGAAGTGTACTGAAATAATCTGTAGTTTTACATTTTTGACCCTACTGATGCAGAAGGAGAGTAATATTTTTAGCATGTATAAATGTATGTTGGTTCCATTGTGACCCCTAAATGGCTTGAATAATAAGATGGGGTGTTAATAGATTCCAATTCTTCTCCGAAGTGTCATAGGTAATATGATGTGATAAATTATGACAATTATAAAGTCAATCAGGTTTTTTAAATTAACTATTATTTGTTTATTGAAATTTAAATTGTTTTCATCTTAAATATAACGAGTGACAATATGGGTTTACAAATATTCTATGATTTTTTACATAATATATGAAAATTACTTAGTTATTGTGTCTAAAGTGTGGGAATTATAATGACCACATGTCTTAAATCTGAAATTTCATTGTTTGATCATAAAAGTTTTATTATATTTCTATAAAGTGATACAATGTTTGATTTCTTTTAGTACACATTTTTAATTTGGTTTTATTTAGGAATAAATATCTAAACTATTCCAATAAAAAAAACTTTAAAGTCAAAGTCTGCAGGTACTTTTGAATTTCTGATAAAGTTTTTAAAACATCACACATATTTTGTTCTGAGTCTTGGTGTCCAGTGTATGCTCACTTCTAACACATTCTGAAACTAATAAGTTAGCTGTAAGGGGTATCTATCATTCACTGTCACAGTGCATTTATGATATAAGTGCTACATGGTTGTCATCAAAATTGAAAATTGGTTTAAGTTGTTATTGACAGTTTACTTCACACGGCTGAGCAAAACAATTTTGTAGTTCTGTCTCTTGATATCTGACCAAACTGAGTATCATTATGAAAATATATGTTATTATTATTCATACGGTTAACTGCAGTTTACATTACATTTTTTTCGTGCATATTATCATCATTAAGTTAGATATTTGTTGTGCTAAATATCAAATATTAAGAATGTTGATTCTTAATAAATTTAGCACAAGAAGCTAAGTTTAAAACAAACTCTACTTTGTTTTGTATATAATAACTAATAAGCTAACGAAACTATTTTAACATTACTAATTGTTTTTAGGTTATTAGGTGCAAAAGTTACTTAGGAAGTCGTTTGCATTCTAAAGGCTTTGTAGACGTAGCCATTTTTACTTTAGACTAGCGAAAAAGTTGAAGTACAGTCTTTGTTATCTGAACCAGTTTAACCAGATTAATTTGGGTTCCCAACTTGCGGACCCCGTCATTCCATTCAAACTTGCCGGTCTGACGTCAGCCATCAATGCTCGGTTTACTACGCCCGAGCGAGAGGCATGTACTACACCAACAACGCGGCAAATCGTGTCGGGCAATGTCAGTTGCTGTCAGAACGCGGCCTGGGCGTGACGCATTGCCGCGTTCGACGTCGCGTGTTAATGCCGGTCCTTTATTATCAGTGTCGCGTAGCGTAACCAGTGTTTCGAAGAAACCTATGTGAAGTGAATAGTTATAAAGCTCCAAAATCAGTTATTGGTAAAGTGATTTCATCTAATCGAGTTATTTTATAATAAAGCAGTGAGTGGTAATTTACGTTCCTCAGTCGGTTGCCAATAGTATTATTTGCGCGGTCTTAGTTAAACTTAGGTGAAGTTAAACGATTTGATTATTTTGGTTTCCATTTCAATTTTATTCATTTTAAGGGTTAATTCCTTAATGTTATAATATTTTCATTAAAATTCATAAATGACAATTTAGAAAATTTGTAAAAGTTGTAAGTAATTAAAATATAATCTGCACTATTTTTAAAATGCACACCATTTTAAAAATAGTGTAGATTATTCATAAATTGTCTGAATATAGTAATTTGTAGTAATGATATATATGGTTATTAATTCGTTGAGATATGAAGTTAACAGTAGCCGTTAGCTAGTTGGGTATTTGTCACGCCGTGATTCATTGTACGACGATTGGACATTACAATGTTGTTACAAACATACAGATCATATATACATACGTCATCATATAAACGACTAAAATTTGTTGTAGGTTAATAAACTTTAAAGATTTAATGCCTTATATAATAATTGTTATTCAATTTATCTTGTGTAAATATAGATTTTATGGTTAATTTAACCTCATTTGAACTATTTACAAAAATAAATAGTTTTAGGACATATTAAAAAAAAAAACGCTCGCAGTGGACAACGGTCGCATTTCATAATTTTATCAGACTTCCTTTGTCGTTTCCGCAAAACGATTTGTAATTTTGATAACGTGAAACCGCACCAAGCGGTTATATCTTTGTTAAACGTTGAGAGAAAAATTACATCAGGAAAAGAATATTTTAGTATTGATTAAACATACGGAATTCGTTTAATACTTTTTTTAAATGCTGACAATCCTTGATGGATTAGTTTCAGTCCATTTTCAATTCAAATTGAATAAGTAATTCGGATATCGTGAGATTTCTACGACAATAATAAATGTACAGTTTGCGATAAGCGTAAATGCAAGGAGTATGTCGTACGCGCAACGCGTACAGATAAGAGATATGTAACTAAACGTGTAGGTGTTTATTTGTCACGGTGCCAAAGTGCGGCGACGCTCGCGCCTGTCAGTCGGCCGCGCTCCTTAGCGGGCAGTGTATGGCGCGATGTGTTTGCGCGTGCGCCTGCTGTGTGGCGCGCTGTGGTGGCCGCTACTGCTGCGCTGCGCCCGCCGCACCTACGACGACGACTACGACCAGGTGTGTCCAGCACGGCTTCCGCTGCATAACGAAACAAAGATCCATATCGTTCAGCTTCACCTTCCACTATTCTGGCAACGATCCGACTCAGGCAACGACGCGTGCTCGACGTTTACCTTTTATTTGCTTTATTATATTCGCAAGTTTTGTTTATATTGTGAGCTTGTAGGTCTTGCGGTTTGGAGCTTCACTAATATCGTGAGGTAGCCTACGTCTTGCCAGTGTGTGATGTGCAGTGTGCGTTAGCACTCGCTCGGAGTTATGTTTATCAAGGCTGGCCCCGGGACCGGCGAAGAGGAGCGACGCGGATCAGTTTCTAATTGGTTTTCATCTTTGAGACGAGGCGGGAGAAGGAGACGTGAAGATACTACCGTCCCCGCCGGCTACGGGTCCCTGGGGCGGAGGAAAGATGGCACACAGGCCCGAGGGAAGACGAGATCCGCCTGGGACCTCACCACCGTTACCAGACTGGTCTGTATTTACTGGCTATCGCTTTCTCTGGGAGTAATTCGCGTATTGCAATGTCCTCTGGAGATTTAGTCTTGGCACATACCCAAATGCGCTGGTTCGATGACGCTTTTTGAGTCTACGTGTAAAATTAATACTATACATAGTTTATTGCTTATTATTGAATTTGAAACACAACATTATTCTTAGTTATCATGTAAATATTATTAGAAATAATCTCCATATTAATCGCACTTAAATTCTTACAAATGCAGGGTAGTGAACGAAATGGCGAAGCGCTTCATTGTCACGTAATTAAAAAGGCATTGGCCCTGCGGGCAATTGCTATATTTGTGGCGTTGTGCCTGTATGAATATTTAAATAATAGACAGCGCAGGGTGTGACGTTTTTCCATCGGCAACACTCAACATTGAGAAATAAAATATTTCGTTGTGAGTACACATTATGACGTCATGTTTGCTTAGCAACCGTACTGGGCGATAAGACACGATTTCAAATGTAACGTATCCGCGCCCGGTTACCTAGTTTGTTTATAAGTTTATCAGTAATACACGACACGTGGTACTTGTTTTATCAAAATGATAGACTGTAGAGATCCAAATATATTTCGAATCAATTCATTCACAGCACAAATGACAATATCGGTTTGTATTTTAATAGAATATATTTAGTTATTATTAAATAGTTATGGGATAGTGTAAACTGTATCTATAATCATTTAGTAATCTTCTGATCTACTGCCCTATTTAATCATATCGACTGCCCTATTGTGACGTCCGAGCCGTATAGTTTTGTAAATTCGAAATCTCTCGCTTACTCTTGTCCTCAGTGTCAAGGACGCGGATATGCTGTTATAGCGGAAAACATACTTTTGTGCCAAGCGCAAGCAGTCTCTTGGCATGTTATGGCAATCGAAAAAGTGATAATACCAATAACCATGCTAAGTACTCTGACCTCTGGGCCGCACGTTCCTTAAAAATTTAAACTTTAAAGGTAAATATAAAATACGGAGCTATTTTATTCTGTAATGTTTTTTCGGAGCTACATACAATGCTCGAGCCACTACATACAATGATAGAGCCTCCGAACGAGTGGCGCTCACGACGAACATGGATAAGGCGAAAGTTATGTCGAATATCCATGTTCCATCCACTCCAATAACGATCGGCGGCCGTACTCTCGAAAGTTGTTGACGAGTATGTCGACCTAGGACAAACTGTCCAGTTAAGTAGGTAGATCACATCAGAAGTGATGCGATCCGCAGTAGAACCAAAGTAACCGCCATTGCCTGAAGAATTGCAAACCTTAATTTTAAACCTAATGGGCCGGCCACACATCTCGCCGAAAAAATGGCCGATGAGGCCAACAGATCATAGAATGGCGGCAACGCACAAGTCGACGTAACGTAAGTCTCCCACAAGATGGATCGATGATTAGATAAAGCTTGCGGGAGCCCACTGGATGGATGACAGGGAACGGCGATTGTGGCGATCAATGGGGGACGTGTACGTCCAGCAGTGAACGAATATCGGCTGAAACGACGAAATCCATTGTAAATTTACACTAAGTAACACTTTATTTATGGGTTGTTTTACAATGGCAATGCAACAGCAAAAAGATTTTTCTAAATCGCTGTTTTCATTTTGCGGAATAATTCTTACCCATCATACCAGTTTGTAGTGTACAGAAAAAATAAAATTAGGACGTTTTCATGCTTTCTTTTCGGCTTTCGAGATTTTATTATTCTGTAGACGACGTTGAACGCTTTCCACTGGAGAAACAAATGACGTTACTTCGGGCCTTTTCTCCGCTCCTTTCCCTGTTTATTTTACGAGTACAAGTTTTATTTTAATGTACCCATCATAGGTTTTAGCGCGAAACTCACTATTGATACAATACTTAACTCTCAATACTTTCCTAAATGAATAAATTCGATAATTAAGTGACCATAAGAGTTAGTGGATAGTTTTGAAATTGGCGGACAGTTTTCCATTTTGCAAGATCCTGACACAATTCTCTCGTATCTACAACATATGTGTTTGGTAATTGTATGATCATGCCTAGCATACTCTTTGATTTAGTATTTCTGGAACGGTATCAGGCCAAAGTTGTGATGTATCACATCGAACGTTCGGTGATTTATGATATATTTTTTATTTAAAAAAAAACATGATGTATAAGGCACTTTACGTTATGTCTTGGACGTTACGAAAATTGTTACTTTATTTGTGGAAGGTGTTTGAAATTTATGTTAAGAAATTTATATGGTAATTGAATTTTTTAAAAGTAGTTAGGTATATATATTTCGACATTGTTATGTCTATAATGAAGTATCTGAAATTTTAAATTATTTTTATTAATACCTACGTTTTATTTATTGTTGCCTAAACGTTCATATATCAACGTTTAAATTGTTGTATTGGCCATTGTGAAAACTAACGCAAGGTTTAAAGATTATTATGTATGATATATTTGTGTGAGTAATATTAGGTGCGCAACTAAGTTCTCGCTTTTTTTTCGATAAAAATATAACTTTATTATAAAAAAATGGTTACAAATGA
>DWTW01000437.1:0-16486 GCA_018246275.1 Papilio slateri
ATATATATATATATATATGTATATATACGCAAAAAAATGACCCTCCGTAGGGCAAAACAAAACTATAGGTTTGTTAATGCCGATCAAGATGGTCTTAATGAAATTGATAACATATGAGACATAGAAAACAAACCTAGGAACATATTTCCAATAAGACATCGTTTTGAAAAAAAAATGTTCTAGCTGGTTTTGCCTTCTCGCGCCTCTTATTTGCTTATTATTTTTTACGTCCTGTCGTAATTATGACACTTGTTTTGATTAAATCATGATGGGTAACAATAATTATACTCATCCCCCTAGCTCAATCATTTCGCCCTCTGTGTTTTCCCATCATATCTTTCATTTCCTTTAGACCTACCCATTCATTGTCACCTAAATCGGATTTTTGGCGTGCACGAGACATTTTACTGTTATCTTGCCCATCCTGAATCAAAGTCGACGATCCCTCGACCCCAGGGGCGGTTGACAGGTGGCCGTCGGCAGCATGAGCATGTGAAACGCAAACACTACATCAAGTAGTAAGCTCGACTTAAATCAAGAAATTTCGATATTTTTCCATCGTGGCAACACACAACGAATATTAACCTATTAACCTTCACAATGAACATCAACTAATTAATCTTCATAATGAACCCGCCTCGTGATAACGCGGGCTTGACAATTCACTATAAACGCGCACGTACTCGCTAAATTCACTAAATCTTAACACTTCTCTCCTCCCCCCCTCTTTCCCCATTTATATACAATGAGAAAGACGCTTGCGACTTTCACGCGAATACATCTATATTACAGATTAATTATATTCGTTATTTAAATCTGCATGTTTATATACAGAAGCGTGTTGAATACTGTACGTTGGTATCCGGTGCACGCGCCCTCCGCCGCAAACACTAACATATAAATAGTATAGTGACTAGACGCTCCCCGGTAGCGAACTGGGCGGGTTTATTTACATCTTTTAATCTACGGATATTAAAAATTTCAAGCTACCTTAAATTATAAACGGATCATGTCAAATAACGGTCATCTGTTAAATTAAAATGAAGCGATAGCACAAATCGTTTCGACGCAACTCTACCAAAGAAAACCTTACAAGTACAGTCGCGTCGAAACGATATATGTGACATAAAAACACCAACGTTCCACTCGTTTAAAGCTCGCATCATAACGGATCGATTTTGTGCATCACCATGGAAGTCGCTTATCACCTACGCGAATATAAATACAGTATTTAAAAAAAAAAAAAAAAAAAAAAAAGTAAAAAACATTGGCTTCGAATGATAATGAAACATAATAAGGAGAAATATAATCAGTCTAGCTTCAAGAAGGGGCCATATTTAACACAATTCTAACTAACGGTCGCTAACTCCTAGGTAATATATTAAATTCACGTTAGAGTATAGCTTGTAATCGCTAAAGGAAACACTTAACCTACAATCAAGGTATACCTACACAAGTACAGTTTTATACAATCGCCTAGTATATTACAAGAGTTACAAAAAAAAATAACAATCAAAATGCCTTCCGTGAATCATTACAAAAGATTTGAACTGACCGGTGACGTACCGCAACACAATCACTCGTAACACTTACAGGAAACGGCTTAAGCTATTCAACAGAAGGGACAGTCGCGGAGAGCTACACAATGTTATATACAAAACAAGTTTAACAATTTCTTTATTAATCACTATATTAAAACTATAAAATGATACCTCACGCGAATGAGATCATCGTTCAGTCTGGTTGTATGCTTGGCTTTGTATCTCGGACGTACATCAAGTACGACATGTGTCATTTCAGTGCATAGTGTAGTCTATGGCGGACTTCCTCTGCCTGGGCTTCTTGGAGCGTGGTGGGAGGGGGGAACCGGAGCAGCAGTGGCAGCAGCGCTTCACCACGCCCCGGTTTGACGCACGCCGCCTCACCTCCAGGCTATCCGGTAATCGTTCCCCGGCTCTCGTCTTCCCGGACAAACTCCTGCCCGATTCTCTATCTGCGGGGTGGTGGTACACCCGCTTTGCGGGGTACGTGCGAAGCGGGGGGTGCGCGTCGTCAGCCGAGGAACCGTCTGCGCTGCCGCTGCGGTCTATTCCCCTCGCGTCCTTGATCACCGAGTCCAGTCTCACTTGTGTACTCACACCGCTGGAATCTGTCGAGTTGTTCTCCTCGTACGGGGGGCTTTTGCAGCATTTATCACTGTCGCTGCTAAAGTCCATCGGTCTTCGGCTCTCCGAACGATCTACCATGGAGTTAGACTCCCAGTACAGTTCCGTCTGGCGTTCCGGAGACGATCGATCGTAGTCCACGTCGCCGGAGATGGATTCGAGCGCCTCCCTCGAGCTATCTTCTGCCACCATTTTGGCGTCATCTCCGGCTATAAATGTGTCAGGTTCGTCCATAAGGAACCTCGGGTCCCGTTTGTCGTCATCGTAGCCTACTCTTCTAATGACTTGAGTCGCGTTGCCTACCGAGTGGACGATGGCTGAAGCGGTGTTAGAGAGATGCAGTTCCCTGGAGTCGGTTAGAACGTTGTCGTACCTCGTCAGGCCGTCATCTTTAACAAGTACGGTCGATAGGTTGAGGTTGTTCTGTTGTGCGACCGGTGCGTTTATGACATTTTCCATGTGTGTGTATCTAATGTTGTGCTGAATGTGGGGACTGTCGTGAGTCGCTTGGGAGATGACAGTCGTCTGCGGGCCCATCAGAACCGTGGCCGGGGCTCTACTTGCATGAAATATTGTCGATGTGATGTGACGGCTTTTTATCCCGGATACTGTGTAGGGATACATCTGAAAACATTTATTAAAAAAAAATTATAACAACTCAGGAGAATGACCTCTTTTGCTGTGCACTTATAAGACTGTGGTCAGTTAATCAAGTTTCAAATCGATTTAGGCCAACAAGATAGACTTGATATCACAATTAAAAAAAAATCATCGCATAGAAGAGACAGTTAAATCGAAGGGCAAAAACCTCACCTCCCCCTCTTCCGTCGGTTCCTTGTGGAATGTGGTGTTGGGATGTGATCTAGCAAACTCCTCGTGGTCCAAGGTAATGGTTGCTCCGTTCTCCGTCACCGTCACAATACCAACGTCGTCTAGTCCCAGGTTCATGGCCAGGTCGCTGTTGGTATCTTCTTGTAAGTCGGTGCGCTCCAATAGATGGTCGGTGGCGATTTGATCGTCCATGTCGGGTCGGGGTATACTTTGGTTAATTATAATGGGTTGAGCTGAAACAGATTTATTATAGATATTTAAACAGTTAATTAAATAAATAATCACTCACACTCGTAACCCAGAAGGGTAGGCAGAGATTACGGATTTCCCTTTGGTGCGATCCTGACACACCCTCTCGCTTCTACAGACAATTTGACCCAATTTGCCTTCCATTAGCAGCGGATCGACATCCGGAATTCATCGAGTTCATCACTGGCATTAGCCAACGTGTATGCGGACGGTATGGATGCTGGTCCTGCGCCGGGGAGCCGGAGTACAGCAGCTCTGCCTCCGCGAACAGCTCCGAGGCAGACATGACTATTACAATTGATCCATTAGTGGCAGTACTCACGTGTATGCGGTCGGTGTGTGTGCTGGTCCTGCGTGTGGTCCTGCGCCGGGGAGCCGGCGAACAGCAGCTCGGCCTCTGGGAACAACTCCGAGGCCGACGGCGAGTCCACACCCAGGTCCTCGCATTCCTCCGATAGAGATTTCTACAGCAAAATTATTAATCTTTTACATGAATAAAGGAAGTAACAACAAAGGACCAAGCAGATTACGCTTCCCTTTTATCAAGTTACAAATCAAACTATTGTAAAAACTGTAATTTTGTCGTGTGTGAGCCAAATCTATCCATCACCCTGACAAACGTACATAAATTATAAATATACTTCGCTTTCTATAAAATACACAGAAATAAGACTGAAGCTGCATTGATTGTAGTGGCCTGGGTGTTTATGATGACACTAGTCGTCCAACTCGAAGTGGACAGCTTGTTTGTTTGGCTATTCTTTTTCTAAAAAAAGATATCTTTTTCCACACACGTTAACATCTTTTTGATTAGGATTCTGTTGTCACTCACCTGCAGCCTCAGTTCGTGCTCCAATATGGCATACTTGTGCCTTAGGGCGGCGGCTGTCACGTGAGTCAACCTGGGTTGGCGGTGAGATGAAATATCTCGTTTCTGCACAGCCTATGCACAGTATTCAAAATCAATTCATACCCATAAAAGAATATTGATTCAAAAAAACACATTATTTATTATAGTCCTTAATAGGCATAGGCTATAAGATATAACATAGGCGGGAAGCTAGAAAATAAATGGATTATAGTAATTTCGATTATTTTTTTAACATAGGCTTTTAAGGACTACGACAACGTTTAAGGCTAGTTAAATATCATGTATGAATTCCTAATAGACAGAGTTGTACATGAAAATAATATATATCTTTAAAATAACAATAATTATGTAGTAAGTTTGGTATAAGGATGACGATTGATGCAACTACATGCACAAATTGAATGCAGGATAACTTGACAATGGGGGTAGATATAAAAGAACCGTTTCGTACCATGCAACATTAAATAAAACATGATTTAATTTCTCTAGTTTTATCTTTAATAATAGAAAGGAAGCAGTATAGAGTTCTCCTCGAAATTAGAAGTCTAGAAATATAAAAGGATAATTTTCGAAGTGGAGGCAACATTTACTATGTAAAATAATTCTTAACTTTTTTCTTCTTCGTTACCAGTGGAGGATGCCTGAATTACTACATTTAGTAGTAGCGACTTATTAGAATTTAACATTTTCATTTTATATACAAAACATAGCAAGGTCGATTTTATTTTGTGAATTTTTAAAATTATTAAAATATGATTTTCATGTTGTAAGCGAGGAAGCATTAAAGCTATTTTATTTTATTGTACGAATGAATGCATTTAGAAGTTATCTTTTTTTTTCGTTGTTCAGCTGAACGCAGCGTGAATCAAATTGTCGCATGTATGTATCGATGACGGCAAAACCAACACGGAACGAAGAGGAAAGCGTATAAAACAAATAGAGGCGTGCAGGTTCTACGAAAAGAGGCGGATCTATAGGGGGCTGCGACGGTACTACGATGTGGTCACCTGATGGTAGGACTTATCGTCGCAATCTGACGCGTCTATATCGTAACCGCGTCGCGGCGAATCGTCCTGCGTATCGACAACGTAAGACCTTTTCGAGTCTACGTCGAACATCTTATCAAAGATCCTTTGCGCCTCCATATCGGGACTGTATCGATCTGGGATCGGTTCCTGAAGTTGCAAAATGTTCCGTCACATTCGATTTACGATCGGTTATTTACTAAGGAATTATTAGGACGAGGATTAGATAGATAACTTTTATGTTTGATAGTAAATGTATAATATAATACAAAAGTACAAGTTTTGTATGTAAACAATGCTATACTTACAAGAACTGTCCTGTCCAAATTGTCGGTGCGCACGGTCTCTTCGTAGGTGTATTCGTGTGTACCGGCCGGTGTCGGGACGTTCCAAGGTTCGGACCCCTCTGGACTCGGACTACGTTCCGGTTTAACTTCTTGGCTCTCTTTTTCGGTCCAAGGGGACGCCGCCGCTCTGGTCGCCACAAGGTCCGGTGGCGTCGACGCAGGCGCGGGCGACACCGTGCTGTCGGGCGGCTGAACCGACGTAGCCGTTGCCAAGTTGAAGGCGTGTAGATTGTGCAGCGCCGCCGCGGGTAGCCTCACGTGGCGCACCCCGGGCCGTGCCAGCATGGGCTTCAGTCCGGCGGGACCGATCAGACGTTGCAACAATAGCGCACCGGTCGTTCCACCTTCGCCGCCGCTCACAGTAAGAAGTTTCGGGCCGCGATTGGTGACTATAGCAATCTGCTGGCCGCCCTTCAGCATCGAAACTGGCAGAATATAGTTAGCCGGCATTAGAACGGCCGTAGCGGGTTTTCCTGTCGGTCCCCGGGCGACGGTGATGGTTTGACCGTCCGCAACAATCACATTACGCTGCAACTGCGGTCGCGGCTGAGCGGGCGGTGTTTCGTTTTCGAAAGTTAACTTTTTCGGAACTTTACGTGGACTGTCTTGTGGCGAAGGAGTTTCTAAGCAGTTTTCGCTACAATCACCTTGTGAGGTCCCGCAGCTGCTGTCTTCTGAACCCATGGTGCGATTGGCGTCATCGCCATGTATGGGACTGGTGTCACGCGCACCCGAACGCCGTGAACCACTAGAACTCTTCTTGCGTTTCGAAGATCCCGGATTGGATGGTGGATTTGTTCGTCTCCGGGGCGCTGGTTTATTTTTATCAGGACAATTCTCGACTTGCTCTCTGTATTCAGCTAATATATAAAGGATTCTTTGCGTCGTCTGTTCATCTTCTAGCGGCTTCTGTGTTGATGGCTTAGGCGGGACATTATTTAATTTTAATGTGTTCGGAGGATTCGATGCAGCTTTTGGTCTTGGTCTTGATCTGGAACTAATTTTAACCGGTTTTGGGTTGTTTTGTTGCACATTTGTCTCGTTGGAGATTGTAGCGGATGTTACCGTTTGGGAAACCTGAACATGGTTGGAAGTGGGAGGTTCAATTATTCCCGATGAATCAGGGGATCGGACGAACGTTGACGTAGTTGGGGTAGTAGTAGTGACGGTAGATTTTCTATTTACATATGCAACATTAAAATGTTGATTTGCACCAATAGAATATAGTACTTGAGTTGGCTCTGTCGATGAGGGGCCAGCTGAGACACCGTCGGTCGCGTCAGAAGTCGTGGTAGTGTGTGGTTTTGATAGGGAGCTACTTGCAGTAGAATTCGGTTGCACCGTGCTCCTTTCTTTAACTTGTTCCAGCACCATGTCAAATTCTCTTAATTGTTCAAGAGTCGACGAACTCAATTGTGATTCCGGGGATGATTGTGTTTCGGTGGGAACTTTAATTTGCCTGGTCACCTGCGACTGTGGTAACCTTATAGTCTGTTGGCCAAGTGGAGGTGCGGTAGTTAGTACTAACTGTTGATAAACAGGTTGGTTTGCGCCTCCGATAACATTTCTTTGGATTTGAAAAAAAGATGGTCTGACTACTCTCGTACCAGATACCATTTGTGGTGTTTTACTCAACATTGGTAATTTTATTCGCATCTGTGTTAAAACCGGTTGTGTTTGAGTATTTTGTTTAAAGTTTTCGTTTTCGTTTAAAGCACTGGCATTATGATTAGTTTCTTCAGATGACAGGTCAGCGCTAGGCGTAGTTTGTGGTACAATTTTTATTATGGAAGGTTCAACAATCTCACCTTGATTAATAAACTTGACATCAGATTGTTTATGATTTGAGTCATCTATTAGTTCGGTACTGGGTACAGTTATCAAATTTATTGTCTGTCCTCCACCAATATTGACAGGAATTTGCCGTGTATAAATCACTCCCCCGTGCATAGTTTGAATGTTCATAGGAGTAATGGACTGCTTAATTTGTTGAACTAGATTACTTTGGGCTTGCGAAGTTTGAGGCGATTTTCGCAGCAACAATGGCGGGCTACTGATTTGCCCGATTTGATCAATATTCATACCGTTATCGGATGTGTCAGGATTATTATCAGTGGAATTCACGGGCGACAAATGTGATGCATTACTGTTTATTTCACTTTCTTTCTGATTTTCGTCTTGAAATACAGGCTTTCCAAACGCTTGATTAAACTTAGGAAGGCTTGTGGCTTTTTCTGAACTAGATTGTTTACTCGAAGTATTTTGGATAAATTTTGCATAGGTTTCTTCGTAAACAGATCTAGATTTGATTTCTTGTTGTGTAGCGATGTTTTCTTGGACAGGTGCATTACTTGTTGCAGTAGGCGTTGGACTGAGTTGTTCACAATTTGACGGGATATCCTGTACATTTTGGGTTTCAATGGGCTGTAATCTCAGAACCATGCTACTCTGATGAGGGGCGTTTAGTTGGATAGCTTTACCGTCGGTAGACTTACATACGAACTGTAACATTTTTTGTTCGTTTGATCCATGAACATTAGCAAGATTAGTAAGAAGATTTACCCTTTTAATAAGTTGATTGGCATTATTGTCCTTTTGATTCCCAGTGTTAACTATGTGAAGGAGTTGATTACCGCTTTGCTGTAATCCAGTTTCTACAAGAGAAAGCGCCCCAAACGAATTAGTTTGTTGTACGGGAGTTCCGTTACAACTTGCATTTGTAGTTGAACCCTTATTTTGTACAATATGCAGTACAGGTGAAGCATTAGGTGTATTTATAACAGACCGCTGAACGTTATCGACGAGTGTTATTTGATTTCCTTCGGCATTTTTTCCTTGGACGATATGCAAAACTTGTGGTGTCATTGATGTATTTTGCGTCAGTGGTTCAGTTTCTGCGCTAGTCGTCTGGTTCAAAGGGGGAGGAAGAATTTGTGCTAAGGCTTGCTGTAAAGCCACTGCGTTAATAGATGCGGTATTTGAACAATTGTTTATGGGATTTTGAGCTGCATTAACGTTGTTTTGAAGCATTTTTTCAGATAAAATATTAACCAATGCATGTGCTTTTGAATTGTTCTCAACCGTTGATGTAATACCAGCGGCACTCATAGCATGAGCTATTTGATCCATTCTTTCCGAAACATTATTTTCTTTGTTAGTTGAATCAAACAAAGTCGTTGGTGTATCTAACTTTGAGCATTCGCTCTCAACATTTGTATCGTAAGGATAAACAGAATGATTTGTATCTTCTTTTCCCAACGTTTGTAATTCCTTATTTCTAAGACTCAAATCTTTAATTTCCTCGTGGTCAAAAGCTTCTTTGGGGTCCATTTTACCACTATAACCAAATTCAGATTGTAAAATTTCTTCATTATTTTGTAAATGTGCAGGTTCCTGAGACTCTGTTACTTTATTACAGTCGTGATAATTATACTCAGCCACCAACGGAAGGGTGAGGTCTGCAGTTGTAAGTTCTGTATACTCTGTTTTTATAGGTGAGTGTGAATCGTCGTGTGAGCTATTTTCCTCTGAACGTTGCGGGGAATTGGCGTCTGAAACTTGTGTTACGCGTGGATCACAACTAACAGGGTTTTGCGCAGCAGCACTTACCGGTAGCTGACCAATTTGAACAACTTGTACAATAGTTTCTAGAGGCGGAGGTACTATAAAATCATATAAATTAAAGTCCAATGGATAATTTGTCAAATTATACTCTCCATTAAAATTCCACATCAAATCTTTATCCTTCATATTATCTCTCATCCAGTTATAGTTCAACTCTATAGACGTTTTCTTAAAATACGACCGTACCTTGTTTTTTAGTTGTATATAATCAATGCAGTGTTTTAATTTATTTTTTTGATCCTCTGGCGAATTAGATAAATTGAATACCTCAATAGAATTTTCGCAGTCCTCATATTCTTTGGACAGTAAAAACGGCTGAGATTGCTTTACGTCCGACAGAGTCGCAGCCGAAATTTTTGAAATATTATCCTTCTTTTCCAAATTTTGTATGACTCTGCCGGACTCCTCACCAAAACCCATACTGAAATTGGTTTCACTAGTATCGTCCGATTTTATTGGGTATTCAGCATAACTAGAGGATAATTCTTCTGCCAACGTTTGTTTTGAAGGATCTGGAGAACACGTTTGTTCAGAATTATCTTTAAAGATATCAGTCGCCTCAGTGACAGGTAATGGCACATTGTATGTTTCTTTAATGGGCCAAGCGCTGAGTAAGCTTGAAACATCAATGTGTTCGTTATGAAAAGCCCTTGAATAAGAAAATTTCAAAGAAGTGTAATAATCAAATAGTCGTTTATACTCTTTACCATACGCTGTATTCCTTTGCGTAACTATGCTCGATTTTAGATAATCGATGTTTTTGCTTTTTCTGTATCGTTTTTCATTCCTTTTACAATCTGAACAATTTTTACGTTTAATGCCCCTTTTACCTAATTTATCCAAACAATATTTTTTACTTTCATTTTCACCTCTTGAATATGTTTTTATGGGTGTTATAATTGAAACATTTTCATTGCTTAGTATATCAACCTTACTGTTTGGTAAATATGTTTTTTGCATCTCAACATTGGTACTTGTGTAATCTTCATCTTCTTCGACGACATCCGAAAATATTGTACTACTTTCCAAAGGAAACATGTAACACGTACCAGCAATAGGGTCTTCATACTCTATGCCTTTTAACACAATTTCCGCCTTATCTTGGTAAATAAGAGTAACATTTCTGAGAACATCGTATGCAGTTACTTCAGCTTCCTGATCGTCTGTTACATCACTATTTTCAATATTTCCTAAAACTACAAAATCCTGATCGTTTTGAGTTGTGATATTGTGTTTTTCTGAAGTTAAAGATTTATCTATTTCGGTAATTATTACATTCGATTCTAGCTTTGTTGGATCCGAAGTATCATCCTGGATTGTATTACCGTCCTCATTATGGCGAGACTCGGCTGTACTAACATTCTTTAAGTCATCAGTCCCATATTTCTTTATAGTAGCATAGTTATGATCCGTATCGATATATAAAAATTTATTTTGAGACTGATCAAAGTTTATACAATTATTTTGCATGATAGGAATATCTCTTTCCTCTTTTATTTGCGAAGTATCACAAATATCTTCTGATTTATTTATATTTGACTCGCCGGTTTCGTTAATGACTTGCGCAGTATTTGGTGAATTAGCATTACCCATTTCGGTAGCTTTTAATTTGGTATTATCGTCATCGTTGCATACATTAGTATCTTCAGTTTTGTTTAATATACATATACCTTTTAATTGATCATTAACATTTTTGTAATAATCGTTAGATTTAATATCTAATTGCTTCTCAATATTTAGGTCTGTACATCTTTTCTTATAAAATGTTATACTGCTGTTAGGATCTGATAATTGAACGTTTTTCCCTTTAGGACTGGCCTCTTCGTTGCCTACGTTTGTGCAAATGTTATTTTCGTTGACAGTTATATCATTCATGTTTTTGTCATTCGATAAGTCAGTATGTTCAAAAAAATTGTCGCCGTCCACTTTGACTGGGCTCCTTAAGACCATATCATTAATGTCTAGCCAAGGTTTGCTTTTGGTTTCTTCAGTAATAGCACTTTTTTCGCAAGGTGGTGTTTGGCGTTCGAGTTTAGATATTTTATTACTGGATGAGTTGTATTCATTAGATATTAACTTTCTTTTTAGAAAATGGGTACCCTTTTTCGTTATTCTTGCAGTCTCATGCGATATAGGATATAATAAATCGAATAATGAATTATTTTCGAATAACTTTATTGCCATTTTAGCCAAACTTTGAACTTGAAATGTTGGAAGCGGTTCAGGTGCATCTTCTGTTTCAGTGTCGCTTTCAAAATCCGTAGAAACGTCAGCATAGTTTGGACTATACGTATCGAATGAATCGGGATCTTGGTGAATAAATTCTATTGTCTTGGCAGTTTGCAGAACCAATTCACGTTTAGTCATTGACCATTCTGCATAACATTTAAAATGTACTGGTATTTTTGCATAATTTTTTTGTTCATTGAAGGTATTAATTCCTTCATTTTCGATCATTCGCTCTATCGTAGTGAAATCCATTATTTCGTTGCATATTAGAAAATCATTTAATATTGAACATGATGTACTTCGTTCGAGTTTTGGCTTACATGTATCCTCAACTAGGAGATTAATTATATCGTCATTCATTTTGCAGTTCCTGACGTCGTCTCGATTTGAATCCTTTATATCATCATTATTTTCTACATTATGCGGTGATGTTTCTATGTGGTGAGTTTCACTTGCCATTAAATTTTTATCCAAAACACTATCGCATCTAACAAGTTCCACATAACATTTCTGCTTGGAAACTTTTAATACATCGTATTTTTTTACTAAATTGTCGCACCTGGTTAGTTTCAAGCAACATTTAAGATTATTTGTGTTCTGTTGTAAAGTTATAAGCGGTTCATGAAAACATTGTTTTTGTCCTTCAGTTTGTAACTCTACGTAATAATCTCTCTCATCTATTATTGTATTTGGAAATACAATTTGCACTTCATTTGTGGAGGATTTCATATAATTTGTTTCTGTGACTAAATCTCCCAGAGTTTCGTTTAGTGCATTATCAATAATACAACCATTTTCTAAATGTATAACTTCGGGATCGCTTTTAGCAGACTCAATAAGCGGAATTTTAACGATTTGGTCTAATTCTTCGCTCTGTATATTATGAACTTGTTTGTCTTTTGATGGTAAACTTTTATTATTTTCCTCTACGCTAACTGATTCTGTGACTTTTTTGTTTTTATTTAATGCAATTAATTGTTCTGAAGTGTATCTCGTTAGTGATACATAACTTTTAGTAAATAATTTCTTTTGATGTTTTGCAAACTCTTCTTTGTCCAAAGAACCAATTAGGAAAGTGCCGAACTCTGTTTGTAAAGTGAAACCAGAGTCATTTTCATCATCGCTAATCAAATCTATGGTGTCTACCTCTTTTGTATTTTCCAGGGTCTTTTCTATCTTAGTATAAAAACCGGTTCTTTTGTTTTGGTAGACTTTACTACAGGATGTCATGTTATTTGCAAAATAGTTATTCAATAAAAAGTATTTGATTTGTGAATCGACGATTAATTTATTTACATCGAAATCTTTCTTTCCAGTAATTATAGCTTTAAACATTGTGCCGTTAGGCAACGCGACGCGGAATGTTTTATTCGGTGTGTTTTTTGATGTTTTAGAAGTAATTTCTTCAAATACTACTTTGTCTAAGTATTTATGTCCATTGTAAAAATGTTCGACTCGTTTTTTATTAGTAAAACATTTGTAAGTTGCAGTGTGTTTTTGAAATTTCGAATTTTCAAGAACATCATTATTCACAGTTTCAGAGACTTGATCTAGATTTATTACTTCGTTATACATTGTTTGTTCGTTTTGTTTGTTAGAAGAACTATTATCCGTAGATGAAACCTCTCTAATCTTACATTCTTCACGCAAAACTTTATTATTTACAAGTGGCAAGTTTTTCAATTTCCTTTTAGAAATTACTGTTTTAATAGTAACTCTTTTTGGCGTATATATTTTATTTTTGTTTTCATCCTTGGGTTTTTTGGACGTGTTTCTCTTTTTGCATAAACGACCTGGAATACTTTTACCATTACATGTTGTTGTAACATTACCGTCATTTGTTTTAGCTTTTAGCTCGCTTAAATTATTTTTAAGACTCGTTACGTCTACTTCAGTATCCGATTTTATATTATTCATTACCAGTTTTTCGTCCAAGACTTTTTGGGATTTATTTAAATCATTTTCTTTTTCTTTGCCATTAATTTCAACAGTCATCTCATTAGGTTCGGATATGTTAAAATCCTTAACAATTTCACATAATTTCGATTTTGAAATTACTGACCCAATCAACTGATCTTCTACGTCAAACGATTGAGTTTCGATCGAAGACGTGTTAATTAAAGGGAAAATATCGTTTTTTTTTGAAGCATTACAATTAATTTCAAAGTTATCTTCAATTCCAGTGTTCTGTTCTATTTTCTGAGTACTAGTTTCTTCAACCAAATTATCTTTAACATTTCTTAGATTTGCATCTGCAATGTCTTCACTTAACTCCTCAGATAAATTCAAACTATTTGTCAAATTAATATTCAATATTTTTGCATGTTTTATATTAGATGTATCTTCTAGCCCAGTGGTAGTGATTTTTACTTTACCCTTTTTATGTTTCTCAGTTTTCGCTTTCACGTTATTTATTTCATCTTTATCTATGGGGACAGGTAAAGTTTTTGCAAGTAAACGTCGTAAGATCTCAGAATTCGTAAGATTTATTGGCCCTTTTGATTTTACAACTTTTGGTACATTCTTATCATTTTTGCACTTTTCCATTGATTGATTGATAACGTCTTCATTAGAAACTGAATGAGTTTTTACGTGTAAAACTCTATATTTTAAGCTATCGTTTGAATAACACATAGCATGTTTAGATTCTCGTTCGTTTAATGGTATATAAGGTAAGGGAATCGGTGAGTTATTGATGTAATGGCTTACTTTTCTATTTATTAATGCCATGCGCTTTTGTTTCAATCTTTCACGTTGCTTGGAAAAAAGAACGTTGGTATCAATGTCACTAATGGGTTTTTCTTTTTGAAATGACTTGTGATCGATATTTAGATATGATAATTTATTGTTATCTTGTAATTGTGGTAATTGGTGGCTTTCATGATTCGAAACGAAGTCTCTACTGTTTGTTTTTAAGTTTACGTCTCTATAATTGTGTACACTTTTGAGTGCATTTTGGTTTTTATCATCGTTCATTGCTTCGCGTTCTATAAATTGATTAGATTGGTTGAAACTATTAAGGTTTATTCCACAAGAATATTCCGTAGCTCGGGTGATGGAAGTAACTAATGTAGGTTGTGTGTTATTTTGTATCTCAGATTGCGTTAAAGTGTTGCCAAAAACTACCGGCGTAACCAAAGGAGCTGCAAATGTTGTTGTAGGTAAAAAAGAAATATTTGGCATAGTATTAACAGTTATATACGTGTCCGGATTAAAGTTACGCAAATCTGTATTTTGATCTGGTATTTGCATGGGATATGTATCGTAAACATTTTCTGAGCCCATAACAACATCCTGTAATGACGTCCTTTGCGGTACCGTAGTAAGAACATTTCTTGAATCTAAAGTATTTTCTCTCTTTAGGTACACGTCATTATTTGAACAAGGTAGGGCAGCAGGTAAAATATTTGACGCAAATGTACTATTAACTTTTTTACCGGGAAACTCCATGTTGTGTACAATATTGTCTGGACGTATCATTTTTGTGTTTCCATCAACTGTTGTATTTGAATATGTTTTACCTCCTCTCCGAAAGGCGGGAGACGCTCTATTAGTTGTTGCAAAGGAATTATTTTGCGGGAGGGCTGTTGTACAAGATTGCATTTCTTGAGTTTTTACTGCCCTCTGTGTATTATCATAGAAACTTTTTTGGAATGGGGTTACAATGGTTGTTTCACCCTTAGATTCAAAAGAGCTTTCATTTTCTTTTTTGTCAATTACATTTGTATAATGTATGGATTCTTCATCTGAAATCAGTTCGCCAATTTCTTTGCGCAGATCGTCATCCATGAGTTCTTCTAAGAGATCGTAATCTGAATTTGGTAGGCCAGATATGAAAGGATCGTGATTATTGAGAACATTACACGCATTCTTCGGTACATCAAGAAAAGATGTTTTAGGAACGTAATACATATTCGATTTTTGTACAACGTCGGGCTTATTTATTCTTTTCGGTAAGTCTGCTTGAATTGTCTTTAATGGAACCGGAGTCATAATGGAGGTAGAATCTGATGGGATGATTTTATGATAATCGACATTGCTACCATGAGAGATTCCGTTTTCAGGAGCCATTTCTTTTCTTTTGAGCCCCACTACCTTCTCTTTGACAATTTCGTTATTAGCTGTATGTTTTTTAAATGAATCTTTGTTTAAAGCTATATCAAGTGCATTTGGACCTCTGCTCGGCGTTTTGTGTTTCAAAAGATCCTCCATGACCATCTTCCAGTCTGGTTTTGTTTCGGTATCTACAGGTAATTTTTTTTGGGTATGTCTCTCCCTTTTAAATGAAGTCTTACTTTCAGATTTAACATCATATATTTTATTAGCGCAAGAGGCATCCGACTTCGGCAATGAGTGTGACGAAAGAATGATCTTTTTAGACCCGCTTATTGGCATTTTAATGACCGACGGATTCGTTTGATCGCTTTGTAAAATTAATGAATTACTTAAAGAGTCAGTATTTTCATGGGATTCATCTTTATTTTCGCAGTCAATTAAACTCCTGACGTCTGCTGAAGCCAAATTACGAGAATTAGAAACAACGTTTTGGTTAATGTTTCTACTTTCTTTTCTACATTGGGGTGAAATTTGAGCAATATGTTTGAATTTTAGGTCTGTTTTTATAATAGAGCTTTGAGCATTTAACTTATTTTGCTGCCGTAAAAGTAACAATATGTCTTGTTGGTCTTGTTCCATTAGCATAGACGACTTTAATGTGTGATTGGTTCCATCCTGCGTTTGAAGATCATGAGCGCTTCTTGTGACTTGTCCACTAGCTGCTGTAGTTATACATGATTGTTCTCCAGTCGAATTCGACGAGTTACAGTTATTACTCAAAACCAACTTTTGTTTATTTTGTAATGTTAATGGGGTATCTTTTGACTGTCTGTTTTGTATTACAGTTCCAACCCTCGATATTGTTAAATCGCCTTTGTTTTGGAGGTAGTGAAACTTGTCTAGTTTGTAATCAAAGATTTGTTTATCCAATTTAGAAGACAATTTTTTTTCTTGTATTTGTTTAGGTCTTACATGACTATGCTTGTTCTTATGCATATAATTAAGCCGAGCGAAAGTATTAGGTGCTTCGGCTATCTTTTGGTGTACAAAAGATTTGGCACATTGGGGTGTTAAAGCTGAGTGTATTTT
>DWTW01000438.1:0-16482 GCA_018246275.1 Papilio slateri
AAATATATCAAAATAAAAAATGGTCTATAGCACTCAGGGATAATATACTTTCCTAGCAGAAAAGAATTTTCAAAATTTGATCAGTAGGATGGGGAGTTTACCCGAACATCCAAACTCACAAACTTTACCTCATTATAATATTAGTACAGATTTTTAGGAAGTAATTATTGAAATGGAAGTCATATCACTAAGCATAGGTATGTGTAGTGTGTTCAATATAGCATAATTCAAAACAATAAAGTTTTGAAACCGTGGAAATATTGCATGATTATAATGAAACCTAGTTTATTTTATAATGCAAGATGGTATATAAACAGCAATTGTTTTGCAACCATGTACTTTAAATACATAAAAATTGTAACAAGTGAAAATGAGATATGTATTTAAACAAAAAGGGATATTGATGTCAACCCAGCAAAATTTCAAGTATCAAAATTATTTTATTGCTAAATGTGGCCTTGCAGCTTTGCATGCATTTGTTACTAATTTCCCAATGGAATTTTTTGTAACTTGATTCCACAAATACTTACTACACTTGACTTACTTTTTATTACTTACAAATACTTGGCATTTATAGATGAATATCAAAACATTGTTATCAGTTTCCATGGTAATGTATGCCATAACAGTAACAAACGGTCAAAAGGTTGTTATTGTTATGTCATACATTATCATGGCAACTGATTGTATTAATCTATCGCTTGGCATGTTTTTTCGGGAAAAAGGTACTTTATGTTCTTTTCTGTACCCTTAACAATGTGTGTGAAAAATTTCATGATGATCGGTTGAATAGTATACGCGTGCAAGTGTAACAAGATTAGGATTAGGATATTGTTGGTGCCATACATTAATAACTGTAAGTCATGAAAAGCGTCAATTATAGGTCAAATATTAGGTCTTCAGTCTTACCGGAAATCCTATCAATAGAATTTCTAGCATCTAGGCACAGTTCACATGAATCACCGTGCAGAGCCATTGAGTTAATGAGTATAAAATGATTGCCCTTCAAGATTAAATGTTGTACAGAGGGCGCTTGGAGCAAATCAACAAATCTCTTGGCTGAATATCTTCTAATGCTGAAAAAATATATAGAATATGTGTTAATGTAAAAATCCTTGAAAAGTAACATCAATGTAATTATTCCAACAAAAGTTGCAGTAATGTAATGGTGATACACTAACTAGATTACAGATTAATGATTGAAGTTTTTTTAGAACCCACAAAATAGAAAGTCAAAGTTGATCTGTACAAAGCTGACAAAAAATCTAAGACTGTTGTAAAAAAAAACTGTGTATCATAATAAAAAACTTAAAAACCCTCTATAATAGCGGTAGTATAGGTTCTAAATGTTAATAGGAAGTTTTTTTATTAATTCAGAGTGAGCTGTTTTACCATTAACAGTCCGTACTTATTATGGAAGCCTATGTCATGGTTTCCGGCCACAACATGCATCTTGGTACCTTCAGGCAAGCTAAATAATTTATGAAAGCGATCCACATAGTCTCGAAATTGTTTCTCATTGGTCCATTCGCCTTCATCGAAAAGATCTCCTGAATATGAAAATACATCTTACACATAACCTTTATAAGAAAACTTGGTTTTCCTCAGTCTGAAACTGAGCAATAATAGAATAGTCGACTAATAAAGTAATTGGACGGAGTAACCTCAGGACTGTTGCACACAGATACTTACATTTATATATGCAGCTAAGAGCTACGAAAGTTGTGACATAAAAATTATTTACTTTTAATAATTATTTATTAAATACAATTAATAATAGGCACATATTTGTAATACTTTTGTTTATATTTAATTCTTAAAAGATTTTTATGTTTTGTGTGATATTATTTGCTATTTCTAAAATGTACTCCATTCCATGAAATATGTGGTTTGAAATTTACTTGACAGCATTGTTTTAAAATATCAAAGTAAATTCACGATCCAAAAAAGGACGTAAAGGTATGTAAGATACTAACCCAGAACAAATACTACATCAGGTTTATGTATAGCTATAATCGCTTGGAAAGCTTGCTGCATCTGAAATTCGCGCCTCCATTTATCCAGCCAATGACCTCTGTAAGGGCCAAGTAAATGTGTGTCGGCAAGTATAAACGCTTTTAGATATTGTCCTTCAATTAACTTGTCTGTTGACGGCCAATAACACTGAAATCATTTATTAAATATTTGCTTAATATATTTAGAAACAATATCGTAAACAACCTTTCTTTTCTCAAGGCATAATTACTACTTACCTGTGCTACAACAACATAATAAATGAGATATTCACAATAAAAATATATAAACAGTAAACCTAATATGAGTATTAAAATTTTTTGTGTTACTCTACGCATTATCATTCTTTTTAAATATAAATTCACAATATACCGTGACAGAAATTTAAGGCGTATTATGTAAAATAAGGAAATCACTTTAATTCTCAACCACAGTGTTCAATGGCAATGATCATCACCTGTTATCATTTTTGCTTTTTATCTTGAGATGGAATAAATCATATATATCAAACATCTAACCTATATTATAGGATTGTAAACATGTCAAACATTCTTTACGGAATGTTGCCAAGTTAAATAGAAAAGAAATGTTTAGTAGCCTCATTTATTTATTAAAATTACGTTTAACATAATTATCAAATACTTATTGAATATCTTAAAAGTACATTAGTAGTTAAATTACCACATAATTGCAAATATTTAAAACATACTGTCAGAACAAGACTGGCAAATAAAACAACAAATAGAAGCTTATTACTATTTCATTACGAGTATAATTTTAAAATTACGTTACAAGTAATCACAAAAATCACAATTCATTATAAAATGATGATAGATTTAAAATGAAAATTACATTGTTAACAATTTAAATTAAAAATGGTATATCTAACAATTAATTGGTGTAAATATTATAAATAAATATTTGGTAAACAATACTTCATAAAATGAATTGTAATTTTGGTAAATGCATTTTGTACATATATAGAGGGTTTGCCAATTTCATAAGTCAATTATTAAGGCAAATAAGCTACGACTTAGATTTACCATAAAACTTACTGTTTAATAAAAATATCAGTAAATTAACATTAATTTTTGCTTTACCAAACAAGTCCATTACGGCACAGCCTTCATATTGTTTTTGTAACAGATCCTGTATGTCAATCTCTATAGATTCCATTTCCACACCCATAAACTTCCCCTTAACAGTGAATACACCGTAATGGTCGGTGGGCGTGATGTCAAATTGAACATTTTTAAACTGTGACTTCGACAAACCGTCAATTTCTAGCAAAACTCCTCTTTCTAATAACTTAGCACCAGTATATTTAACAGTTAATTTAGATTTCAACTTCTGAATATCCTTTCCGGATCGTTTTAGACACGCGTGCACGCTCCTGCAAAATACTAATTGTTACACAAGATCTCATAAATAACAAAATTAATACCAGAAAGAAATGTCGTCATTGTAAAATATGTTTGTATGTTTGTTTGAAGAAAGTAGGATTAATACGGAGATATATGGGACAGATTAAATAGATCCAATATGATATATAGTTATTGACTGTTTGATGCTGGGGGAAAATTGAAGTTTATAAGAATTAATGATAAGAAATTGAAATAAACAAAAGAATTTATATTATTTTGTCTTGTGGAATTAATAAATATGAACAAACTTACTTCTTGCCAGTATGAAGGTTAGCCAAACAAGACTTGATGTACTGATCATAAGATTTGCATTTCTCCTCGTAGTATTTGGTTTTTTCTATCAGACTTTGTTTGGTTCGTGTCAAGGTCGATAGGGCTCTTCTCTGCGCTTGTCTGTACTTGCCCTTATTACATAGGTCTAGTGCTATAGAGGTCACTAAAGCCTGGTATCCATCTTCTCGGGTCACGTAACCCTCGTCCTCTAGCATCTGCAGATTACGCCGTAGCTTTGCTACGTGCTCGCGTAGAGACATAGCTTCATCCGGCCTAGCTTGGCCCGAATAGATACGTTTTTGTACCTGTTCGTTATATAATTCTTGTTGTTCCCTCGTCGTTCCAATACAAAGTGCTTCTAAGAGATGTTCGCCTTTAAAAGAGAGGTCACGATATTTATTCAAGAAACAAAGTTAAACTAATATTTCCATATTTGTATATCACGCTAATTTAGTTCCTACCATCGAGAAAGGGAATTATGGCCACGCATAACTCTTTCGTCTTGATGAACAGTTTGTTAAGGTCTGTCATATCGTCGGTAGGCGCTTGAAATTTATTCACGAGCGCCAAACACACTTCTAATCTTGCATTCTCCTCAACATCCGCTCCTTGCTAGATAAAAAAGTAGGAAACATAAGATCTTAGTGAGTTGATCTTAGTGTTTTTTCAATTTCTATTTTAAAATCAATGTTTTTACTTACCGAATCAACATCTCGTGACGCAAGCTGTGCTACTGTAGGTACTTCTCCTAGATCCTCAAGCAAGTCGTTAAGACGGTCGTTCGGATCGGGTGCTAATATGTCTTGATATTCGACAAGAAGAGCATGGGTATCTACTATTTCCTAGGGAAAAAAAAACACACATGCTTTTGTCATTACTATTTTTTGCTGAAGTAAATGATAACTACAACCAAATTATATGGCAAAAGTAGCAACGTAATTTGAATTTAGCTATTTCGTCAATTTTTCTATATCATTTAAGCGATCAGAAGAACAGGGCTGTATATTTAACCTAACGGTAAGTGATAGACGAAGCGGCCACCCTGAGACATTAAACGATACGTCTGTTAGCGCTGAAATTTCGCTAGCCTCTTGCATTTGTTAAACCAAATCGCAGTACTGGATGGAGAGTTAATGGAAATATAGGCGGTAGTCAAATCAACTGTTCACAAGACGAAAGGCACAACTAGTGGAAAATAAACAGGATAAATGAAAAGCAACAACGTGTGTTTCACCTGAACAGTTATGTAGATGTGAGGATGATGCAGGAGTGTCGCCTCCGTGTATTCATCTACGGCGAAGTACTCCTCGAGCGTCGGTCCGCGGCAGCAGCGACGGAATAGTTCCTTCATTTTCTCGTGACATTCCACAATGAACGGATTCAAGCAGCGCAGATGGCTGGACTCTTCTCCGAACTACAAGGAATTAATATTAATAATCTTTGAATAATAGTTGATAAATAATCAGCCCACGCGCCGTAAATTGTGTATTGTCTATGAAGTAGATTTTAATTTATCAAAACGTCAATGAAATAGTTCCAAGCGGTTAATAGAAAACTCTACCACTGTTAATGTGAAGGTATATCAAATATTGTATTTGGATTTCACATGTCAGTAATACTTACGCCCTTTTTCGCTGCAGAGAAATGTAGAATTTTTGCGACAGATGCAAGGTTTTTCCTTTGATCAGTGGTGAGCCCCGCGCCGTTAGGCATATTGATTATATGAAAAGCATCCGGCGCTACTATAGCCGCGTTCAAGAACTGATAATAAACTAGATTACCAATCACCTAAAACAATTAATTAAATATAACTTGTCAGGGGTTAAGTGTAAACACTCTTTATCCAATATACATGCGACCTTAGACACTGGACAAAGTACTTAGGCACTGGAGCTCAATTGACACCACTGATGATGGTGATATACAGAACGTTAACGGATTTAGTAAGGACCGGTACTTTCACATTTGAATAAGTTGTATGTACTGCAATTTTATTTAAAACTAAATAATTATTAGTTTATAATTACAAAACGGGGAAAATTTTAAGTCTTATAAAAAATGTCATAGTGTACTTTATAAAAATAAGACGTACATGGAATGGATAACATACCTTTAGAATGTCTTTCTCTGGCGTATGTGGGAACTTCGACGTTAATGAGCGGTGCAAAACTCGCGACATATAAGTGATACAGAACGGTAGAAGCTCCGTTGAACTTATAATTTTATCTAAAAACATGGTTACAACAGTTTTCAGTTGAGTCAACGCAACCTGAAGTCTCGACTTAACTTCCGGATAATTTAAGGCTTCTTCTTGAGTTACTGTATACGGCAGCTTCCTGTGATAAAAGTAGTAAGTATAAATTCATAATTTAGCTATTATGACACTAGTCATATACACGATTTTGTCTGAGGTATTTAAGGCATAGGGTAGAAATGTTGTGCGCGCAGAGTTAGCGATAAAAAGGCATATGTAAAAGCAACGGGTACGACAGAGATAGAAAACGGCTTCAATAGCCGTAACATACAGCAATATTTTCCCTAGAGAGCTATCCTGCGAGATTAAAAAGTGGCGCATAATAGTTGAATAATAACTTCGACAGTTAAATTAAATAAAAATATTTATTTAGTTTATATGATGTACAATAATTGTCTACTTACGAAATCTGTCCTGTCTTCATTTCAGTTTCATTTCTCCAGGCCTTGTAAATTTCAACAGGTCCCGTTTCAATGTTCATATCTTTATCTTTTATCATCATCTCGACTAGAGGTCCGATTATGCTCTGCAAGCTGTTCAAGCCAGACAACTGTCGTGATAGACTGACAGCCATTTTAAGGACCAACGGTGTCGAAGCTATTATGTCGATCGGCTTAGAAACTTTACAGCTTATCTCTTCTTCGAGGGTAAATCGAAACAGTTTCAATAGCAAATATTCATCTCTTGCATAAGCACCAAAATTATAAAGACTCAGAACCACATTCTGAAGAAAGAAATTAGTTCTGTTCTGTGGTATACAGAATAAAAGTTTAGACAAGTATGTTGGATTTGTTTGTAGCTCGTAAAATAGATGTTGATAGCCGTCAAGCAATCGTTTGCTCTCTTTAGTAAGTGATTTTAATCCTTTCACAGCTGTTGATATCGTCATAAGGGATCCTTTACCTTCGCGATTTTGGAAGACTAGTTTCGTCGTTGAATTATTTTTGACTAAATTGTTCAGTTTCAAGCCGTGGGCCGCAACCTCCTGTAGAGCGATACGGTTTTGCACAAGCAATCCAATTTTTAAATCCATATAGTCTATCTGTTTGGACAGTTCCTGGTTTTTTCTTATCGATTGTACAACTTCAGATTTTAATGTTTGCAGTTCTATTTCTCTGTTGTAATCTTCTGTGGCAAAATCTAATATGGGAATGAACTTCTTCACCACTTTAAGTGGTGGATTGGGCGAATGAAATAGTGAAACAAACGCTTCTCGAGCGCGTCGACCTCGCCAGAGAGCCTGTATTTTGATGATTTTATGCTCCTGAAATAATGAGTTGGACGTTAGACAACAAAATCAAAAAGTAATAAAAAAAAACTAAAAACAACATAAAAATATACCTGCGCTTTGTACCATGCCCAAGGATTACGTTTCTTTTCTTGTTTCAATTTAGCTTCTATAGTCTTCATTTTGATTAATGTTCCATATTTCTTGTGAGCCAATATTTGTCGCCACCACGATTGGAGTTTAATTATTACATCTTCATTATCTCTATATAACTTTTCTCTTATTGTTGCTTGCCTCACTAAGTATCCTCTACAGTGAGCCTGAAACTTCGTTAACTTTTTCTCCGACAGGCCCTCCGTATGCGAATTAAATTGCTGTTTATTTGTCTTTTCAATAATACCTCTAACATCTTTCTTTGTCAAATATCTATGATGAGGAACAAAATCTTTAGGAGTAACCCAGCTGTAGTTATAAGACTCAATGTCTATGTAAACAGTATTTCCTGCTTCAGTATGACAAACAATCCATGGACAAATGTAATGACGCCTTTTCCAGAGGGCATTAGTCAACATATGAAAGTATACTTCTACACATTCTTCCTCAATAATTTCGGAAACCGAAAGTACGGGAGAGGACAAAGCATTCCAAAAATCATTGACATTATTTTTAATAACAGCCATGTTTAACTGAACTAAGGCTTCAGTTAATTCCTTGGCTTTTAAAGATTCGGCATGGACTTCATTGACTGCATTTAGAATATCATCATACCAAAGATTTTGAGATTCTTTTTGATGAAAAATCTTCTTCAATGTCCGCATGCAAAGATGATATTCTTCCTTGTGCAGAGTCACTGGCAGTTTTAATACAGGATTCTTCAATAATGTTATTAACGTCGTTGTTTCTTCTATTGCTACACTTTTATTGATGTTATCTATCAAAACAACCACTGTAATAAAATTATGGATAGATAAAGTCATTTGGTTGCAAATATGAAAAAAATACCTTACAATTGCACTAATCATCATACTTACGTTCGTCATTAGCATCATCCTTATTATTGACCATTTCGATTGCATCACGAATATCATCAAGAACAAGTAAGGGACATTCAAACTGTTGCTTAAATTTCACTTGTAATGCAGTCACCAGAGCGGCAAAATACCGACGTCGACAATGCGGTCTTAAATTTTCCAGGTTTATCTGATTTGAATTAAGGGAATTCCAAACTGCTGTTTCATCACCCATTTCAACAGCCCGAGAAATGTATGCAATCGATGACAAATACGACACGGAAGCTGCGATTTCATTTTCATTCAGATTTCTTTCTAATTCACATTTCTCTAATCTCATTTCTTCAAATAATAGTGGCATCGCAAATTTGTCAATATTTAGATTTAATCCTAACTTAGGGTTTCTTAATGCAGCATAAAGATCATTTGGGCTACCTTCATCTAATGATTTATTAACAACACCAATAGCGGTTTTATGATCCTTGTGTTCAAACGATTTTCTGTTCCCTTCAATGATAATGTTTTGGAATATCTTATTCCAGTTTGTAACACTTTCGACATCTATGTCTTTGTTACTTTCTATTATTTGCTTTACGACATCACAGTAGAAGTCTAAATTGCTGTATTCATAGTGATTAATTTTAACCCACTCCTCATTAAATGTTTTGTGTAAACTACTTATGTCATTATTCTCACATGCTGAGCATAATTTTTTCCATAAGTATCTAAAATTTGTCGCAGTTATGTGACCTTGTATTTCACCTACAGTTAACATTTCATCAAAATCATCTGGGACATAACTCTCGTTTAGGGAATGATTCAGAGCCACCTGGATTTTGTCATGTTTTGCATTTTTTAATACTTCTTTATATACATCTATAAGTTGATTTTGTACATATTTTAACTTAAGGTTTGGATTTAGTATGGCAGTGGTAATAGGTTTCTCAGTGTCTAATAAATTATTCAGTTCAACTACAGCACCATTTAATATGGAATTGTTATCTACATTATTTCTTGAAAGGATGCCACCAATTTTTTGAAACATTGGAAGAGGATGCTTACAATTTTGTAAATCTTTTGATATTAAATCCAATTGTTCATCTGAAATGAAGTTATATTTTATAGGTATTACTATTTTTGATTCTTTATTACTGCTAAGTTTTTTTTATGTTACCTGCATATTATAAAATCTATATCAACATAAAAGGGCTGTATAATTTTCTAATTTGTAACACACAATCAATATAGATATTTTGCTCATCCTTCAACTAATAAAACCAACCTGTGAATACTGCTTTTCCAAACACATCATGAATAAGTGGAGCTTTTCCCAGTTTAAATAAATGTGAACTTAGAGCATGTATACAATATATCACCCGAGGCATATTCTTTTTATCATAAATATCAGTTGTCTCTGGCTGAAAGGTCTGAAAATATAAAATGGGTACATAATATATTATGGATGTCAATTAATTCTAATACACATAATAGCAGCTTAATACTTTACTTACCACGGGTAGCTCTGTCTTCTTAAGTACTTGTAAAAATTTATTTATGTTGTCAGTATGTTTAAATTGTAAACCCATTATCTGAATAAAAGATTACAAAGTTAGCCATGACTTAAAATTATTCACAGAACAGCAAATATATTGACTCCAAATGTGGAGCATAAACAACTCTTAAACATTAATAAAATATTTTTTTAAAAAATACTATCATACGCATAATAATCAATCTAGCTTCAAAAGCTCTATCTTACACTATTCTTTTACTATCTTTGATAATTAAAAGCCTACTGCCAGAAATAATGCTGTATCTTGCCACATAATATCTTCAAGATGGTATTGATTTAATATTATCATTTTCCACACAGTACATTGAGACAAAAACAAATAATAAAAGTAATTTTATATTACTTTTATTATTTTTCATTTAGAAAGCCAAAGTTTGCAAAAATAAAGTAAAATAAGGAGGTAGCAGTTGAGCCCACCCGGGTTTGACCACTGCACAGTTTAACTTAAACAAAATCAGATTTCCTATTTCTAAAGAATTAGAGTATTTCAGAATACACAATACTTTTAGTCAAATGTTTCTCATGGTATTACTGTATACTGGTTTTGTTTGTAACCTGATGTTGATCAAACAACATATAATTGTTTGTGAGAATAACCTTTTATTGACCCAGCGCATCACATCACCATGCCGACCAAACTATTACATCCCTCTCGCAAAACAACTTTTCCTTTTTGCTTGGTTCCCTAGAGTCCTAGCATAATGTTAGTTAAAGCTGTGATATAACTTTCTTTGATAATTGATCTGTTTAATGTAAAAAAAAACAATAAATCTTATTGATAATTTTTGAGATCAGTACATTCAAAAAACTCTTTCGGCTTTATTATATAGTATAGATAAAGCATTCAAATTCATATTAGAATAAGAGAGTAAAAAGAGTAGTGTTCCAAAATCATAGCTAATAGGGATACACCTCAGCTTAGCTGCCTTCAAGATATAAATAAATATTAATAGAACAGAAAAAAATTAATGGTACATAAGTTTTGGACCAAGTCATCAATGACTTGTTTGTTTACTTTTTACAACATTTTCATTAGTTAATTATTTGATACTAATTATCTTAATAGATTTTACAGCTTAATTTGTTTTTTCACAGAAATACACAACTGTTAAGAGTCTTATGATCTTGTAATTAGAAGTAACACCTTTCAGTATACCAATATTTACCATCTCCGAATGATCAGGAGCAACATTACAATAATAGAAATCATCAATATTTTAGATGATGTGCCAACAATTCACCATAAATGTAATAAATGGAATAATTGGAATAAACCATTGTCAGCAGCATCAGCAATACAATTTTAGGTCACCAACCCATGCATACCGCAAGTAATCAGGTAACTGAGCTAAATAACAAGAATGTTCTCGTCAAATGTTTTATACTCAATATTTTACACATGACATTATAAAATTTCATTACCTTATACCGCCTCTGATCCAAATCATAGATTTTATTCAGTGGTAATAACTCAGAACATATAAAATTTCCCAATTTAGCCAAATAAACCCCATTGCGCAGGCATTCTTCGAACTATACAGGATGGGGAAGTTTTTCCTTCAAACATGCCTCCATCCAAGTTTTAGCTTCTTCAAGTCGACAAAGATATTCATAAGCTACAGTCCTTTTTCTTATTATATCCATTTCCTGTCCAGTTTTACGAACATCTGTGTCGCCTAAAAAAATAAATTATCAAGCAACTAAACTACTAACTTATGAATAAACTCTTCATCAAACAAATATTTTTATCTGAATGTAATCACATCTTAATAAAAATAACTGAACAAATCTTGATCAAGTTTTTTTTTTACTTACAGTCGTCAATTTTTCCAATAAAAGTTTCTGCAGTGTCGTTCCCCATAGTTATTTCCGTAAATTGTTTAACAATTAGTTCTCATGATATATCACTCATTATAATATAAAAGAAATAGTCACAATTAATAATATTAGTTAAACTGCGATGCAACTTAATCACGCAAGAGCAAAACATTCGAATTGTTGATTAACCGTTGATTGACAATAGACAATATATAGACAAGGAAAGACTGTTTTGCAATAGACAATTAAATATGTTATGGTAGGAGATTAAGGAACAAGTAAGAGTGGGTCTTTTTAATTTAAGATTATACCAATTCATTAACATAAATACAGTAAGCGCCAAGGTTCCCGAGGTAGCTCTCGAGCTTGCTTACTCTTAAACCCTTAGGCTTAGCTTCTTAAAGGTTTAGGCTAAGCGCCCTATGCTCTCGCTCTGCCGCTTTGTCTCCTCAAGCCCAATGAAACTGTACAATACACCTCTTTCAGGTAAACAGTGACAAGTCAGTAACAAAAAAAAGATTATAAGTAAAGCTCGCTAGTTTATCACTGCAATATTCGGTGAAATAGATTGATTATAATATGATAATTTAATAATAAGTATGGTTTACGGTGTCAATGATCTTTAAATATTCTAACAGCTCCCAGACACAACTATTCGATAAAAAGTTCGAGTAAATCGGCTACCGAAAGCGCTTTAAGGCCATTTTGTAACGAACATAGATATAAAACATAGCCTACGAAACTGTTGTTAAGTTAATAAACAATTGCTGGAAATAAATGCCAAAGAATTTCGAATAAAAAAAAACCGACGTTTATTAAAGCTATACTTCTTTTGGCGAGTTTGGATAAAATTATGAGTGAAGAGTTTATACGATGCGCGCATAAACCAACAGCTAAAAGCAACATAACGAAGTTAGCTGATAACTGTCTGTTAGGTTTCCGTGAAAACTCGTAACTGTATTCAAAGTATTTTCAAATATTCATAAATCTATAATACGTTTTCATTCAGTGGAGATATATTATATATTATTCATATATATGTAGGCAATGCCTTTTAGTGGCATATATATATTATTCATATATATATATATATGCCCATAAAAGGCATTGCCTACTTCTTAACCAGATACCAAGTGAACGCTACACAGCTAACAAGCTAATGCTTGTTGCAGATGCCTATGGCCTTCACTTGATATCGGGTGAACCGATTACTGGTTTGCCACCTTATTTTATAAAAAAAAATTACAATGAACTTTAAACCTTTTTATGATAGTATTTTAAGCTCTTTAATAATTAGAAGAAAAAACTAGGTGACAAAATTGTATTGTGTAGGTCTTGCGCGAGCACGAACAAAATATATTTTTTATGGGCAATAATTGGCGGATCATGCCAGTGCACTCCATCATTACACTTTCTCTTTCAGCCACTACTGACCAAAGAGAATATAATACTATAATATAGTTTAAAGTAGTGACATTTGTTGACATTTAAGGCATTCATCAAACATATATTTAATGAATATAATTTGAAAAATATATAATTTTAAACAATATGGCCCAATATTGTTTTATTAACTTAAAAAAAAGCCTTAGTGTGTTTTGAGTATCTCTATGTATCTTGTAAATTTTCAATAATCAATTATTTAATTAAAAATATGCCAGGTAAAACGATTTCTAACTTGTGAGATATGTAATTATTGCCCTAATTCGGAAAAATGGCCGCAAAAGAGAATTTATAGGAAAATTTAATAATGTTTTTGCAGTAGTAGTATTTTAATGAATTTCATAATGTTAAAATAACAGTGAACGAATAAAATGTTTTATTCATCCATAAATTCGACTATACAATCGATGTTCGACAAGTGTAATCTGAATTGATATGTATTTGAAATTACTATGTGGTTAATAACTGGTATTAATTACTTTTTGTTATCATTTACGGATGCGCAGGAGGATGTAGTCAATCATGTGTGTAAAAAATAAGTTTTAAGATTATTCTTGTATATATAAATATACATAAATTATAAAGTTATTTTTTCCTTTAACTTAACTTTCACTTAATCTCAATGTTGTGAAATAAAATTATCAATTATAAATGATACATTGAGCTGAAATGTAAAGTGGTTCCAAATGTGGAATTATAATTTTATATTAGACTCGTAGCGTTCACTATTAAGGTAATTAGGTTGGTAATATCGTTTTCCTCATGTGTAAAAAAATTTTACGTTAAATATTTGTAGGTTGGTATGAGAATTGCTACCAATTTGATATAATTCTTTTGTTTGAATAAATGAATATCACCACTAAAGTCAACGTATTTATATTATACTACTAAGTATCGATTTTTACATTTAATTCTTTTTTGATTTATGTTAGTTGCGCATAATCATACACTTTAAATAAAGATTCTAAGTCTTTTTTCAAAGTACATTAGACATTTCAGTTTCGCCGTAAAGAAAAATAAATATAGTATAATTTAATTATGCACCAACAAAATAAAGAAGAAAACGTAATGGAAGAAGAATCTGAACCAGGAGTTATTTATGTTTGCAAATGTGTTTGCCCGGAGTCTTCTTCGGAGAGAATAGTGATTTCGGCTCACAAGAAACGTATTTTAGGCATAGTTTCCGAAACTGAAAATTACTTACGTGAGCGCCGAATCCCACAATTGATAAGATTTTTACTGTCTAAAATATTGGCTCAAGAATCTGATAAGCCGCTCTTGTATTTGGAAAATCTACTTGATGACTGCATGTTGTTTCGTGCGGGCGTTGGAGCAGCCCCTGTTTTGTACGAAAATAGGTAAAGTAGTTGTAGCTTCACATCTAGTCGGTGCAATGAATTCTATATCAAAAGCAAGTCCTGATATAAATAGAGAAAAGAATATACCAATACCACTTAGGGTTCTTCGAGAAGACAGCGTACTCTTTTATTAAAGGCCAGCACATCTTCAGTTTCTTTGGTGTTGCAGTTGTTCATGGATGTCGGTGATCATTTAACATTAGGCGACATTTTGGCTCGTTTGTTCAATAATCCCATAAAAAATTGAAAGTGTTCAGCTTTTGTGGTAATTAAGTGTACCTTCCGTTTTTGACTACTTAATTATGGGGTTGGAAAAAAAATCTTCTTTCGTAACTAACATATTCTTAAATTTTTAGGCTAGAAAGATTTTTTTACTATGTATTCTTTTTAAAGTTCAAAGCAAAATTTAAATTTTTCCTAATGTTTAATATTTTACATAATTAAATGTTAACCTACTTTTTGAATATAGAAAGTTAAGAGCGGAATAATACAAAGAATACATCTGTCTCTTTACTCCTTTAGTCTCGAGATTTCAACGCACTCGGACGACTCGTAATATGATCCTTTGGCTAGTTCAATATAGTGCCAAAAACATTTGTGGTTTCTTGCAGACATCTTGAAGCAATAATTAAAAGTTTTGATCCAGGACAGCGAGGATGGTTAAAGGCCGGTCAAATTCGACGCTTATATGCTACTTTAGGACTTGCAATAAAAGATGAATTGCATGAAAACATGTCTTGTGAAACAGTAATTAAAAAAGTTAGTGAAGCACAAGAAAACGAACTATTTGATTTGATATCGGCTGGAATGAATGAATAATTAATTAATTTTTACGCCCCGTCTAAGATGTTTATTGCATAAATTATACTTTATATAAGATTAGTTACAAAAATGTTTTATTTTGGAATTAACTTTTGTAGAATAGTATTACAACCTTTCCTGCGAAGACGTATAATGATACACCAGGAACTACTAAGGTACCTTATAAAAAAACTCCCACATACGGGCAGAAATGTACTCCTGCGTATTTATAATTCATAAATCAATAATATTCTATCAAAAATATATAGCCGGAATAAGCAACATTTCTTGTTAGTAGTTCTACCAGATTTTAAAACAGGCCGTTCCTTGGGCTACCGCGACTATTTATCCATTATGCAATATGCAAAGATGTTACATATCAGATACCTAATCCGGGACCGAAAAGTGAATTCACCTAAAGTCGCCGGTTGGCAACTTCGTAAAATCCCGCGTAATTACCCAGTCATTCATTTCCTGCGCTACGAATTCGAAATCTCCTTGACGACTTGGTTTGTGCTGTGAAATCGTGTAAAACCTACACTTCAAACCGTGAGTTCTCACTGCCGAAAACATACACATAAAACATGTTGTCATCTCAGTTTTTTTTTATAGAGAAAGTGTGAGATAACATGTTTTATGTGTTTTGTTTGATTTTTTTTGTTCGTTGCATTTTTCTCAGTTACTTGTTTTTTCTTGAATAAAAATTAATTTCAGAACTTAATTAATTTTAACATTTAGTATACTGGGTCATTCGAAACAAGGCATGCTCAATGAGTAAGAAATAAAAGGAATAGCCACTTATATAAAATTAATAAGAAATTGATCATTGGCGCGAATAATTTACCGCGAAAAACGCGATGGATTTTGTGTTGTGTAAGTGGGAAACCAGTAAAATATATAAATTATGTGGTTGATATAATGGTAGACAAAAACATTAATAAGTATTATCCATAAGAAACATCAACCCTATTGCATTTTGAGGAAAATGACGACCATTTACAAATTACGTCAAAATTAGTTATCAGTTCGCTCGGCGCGATGCTACAAATCTGCACAAAATATAGTTCTCATTTTCTAGGATGTAAAAATGTTAAGATTTAATTTAATTTGAAAGTTTTGTATTTTAATATATCTTTCAAAGGCAGTTGTAGTTATTTTGTGATTTATTTTTTTAATATTCTTAATAATTAATATTAATTTACTTTTTATAGATACCTGTTAAATATAGGTCTACCAGGATCTGATGGCAAAAAAAAGTTTAAGAATAGCGATTTTCATATGGCAACA
>DWTW01000439.1:0-16475 GCA_018246275.1 Papilio slateri
CTACAATTACACTTCTACACTTTCAATTATTACGTAATTCCGAACGATTGTGTGCGACGGTTCAAAACGTGGCAATGAACAAAACGCTTGTGCTATTAAGAAAATCGTAAATTGACCAGTATCGATTCTAAGTACAGCATGAGTCACAAAGTGAGGTGTATTTGAGTCACCTGTTGGTGTGATTTCCGTAACTGTGGATCTAATTTCGCATTGATTCATACACTTTAAAGATAATTCGCTAAAACTAGCGCAATAAAAGTATTGGCTCTAGAAGAGACCTCATAACTTTTTAACAGTAACCTATTAAGAATTTGTAAGTTTTGGCAACCAATTTTACATGAAATGTTTTTGGTGAAACCTTACTTACCGTTCGACATTTGTTTTTTTATGAGGTTGATTTACTATGACAATAGAAGTAATGTAATCTAGAGGAGATTACATTAAAAAAATTACCGGAGCACAAAAGCCAGTAGCAGGCAGTAAAATAATGGTTCTAATCTGTTATGCTTAGTTCATAAAACACATATTTGAATATTACAGTAAGAAAGGTGGTTGGTATAAAAATAAATATTTGCAATAAACTCAAGGCGAATTGTGGATATCTATCGACCCAGATAAACGCCCAAGTCGTTTATCTCATAAATGACTTGGGTGTTTTATTTTTCATGGTCACCCCAGACCCATAAATCATATTTACGCCAAAGCTTGTGGTCGTTTCAGTTATGATAAACCTAGAAACCGTATTCCTGAAACTGAAGTGCGGTTGGCTTGCTACGTATTTAGGTCTCTGTGAATGCCAGATGGTGCAAGAAGGTTATGTGGCCAATTATTTTGCATACTATGCCGGATGCGGTAACCCGATGTTTCGCAGTTAATACAACTAAGTTTTTTTTTATTTGAGATATAAATGATCTTCGAGGATGTTTTTTTTTACAGGATAAGGGGCCAAATGAGCAGCGGGAACATCCTTCATTAAGTTAAGTGATCACCGATTTTTCGGTTTTAGGGAAGGAAGGTTTTCGGCCTACAAGGAAGGAGTACGCTCTCTTTTTGAAGGATCCTAAGTCGTATTAGTTTGGAAATACCGCTGCTGATTTGCTCGCCTCTGTAATAACTAATCCCTACATACAAAGATTCATACGTGCCCTGAATCCCTATACACAATGGACCCTGGACAGTGAGAATAAAACGGTTTAGTTTACTTGCGAAGATTTGGTAACCACATGCTGAACGACGCATCTGACAATCAAGCATCAAATCAAAGACAATCTGATTAAGGTGTCCAAATGACATGACTAACCCATCAAAGCAAATGGAGGCGACAAGGTACTGATGTTTGAGCATTTTGGGGAGGGCTACTCACAGAAGAGGACGTCGTTGATGCTGTATAAGTATTGAACATATCTGGGACATTTAATAGCATCTTATTGTTAAGGGTGGTTTCTAAAGAAAAATATTCACTTTCTTTTCTTTGCAAATATTGCATTAGGACAGGCGTGAAGTAAGTAGAAGATCAAATAATTCGACTATAGAGATAATTTGTATGTCGTTGAATGGTAACTAATTGGTTGAGCAATGTCCTTTCATATGGCTTCATTAATGAACATGTATCTTGTACGATTTAAGGTCGACTATTTGTTTCTATGGGGCATTCTAAGAACCCGTTTAATGCATTATGAGTGATGTAGGAAACACTCTGCGAGTAATGTATTACCGAAGGATAAGCCTTGTCACAGCTAGTATAGATGGTAATATTTGCTACAAACAAAACAGCCTTTACGTAGCAGTAAAGTATGTCAAGATTAAGGTCGGATAAAATTATATAATATGGAACTAAAAGTTTAACTGTCGCCTTGACGGTTTAGATTGCTAGGAGTTTGATTCACAACTGAGTGAATCGTTCACCAGCTTCACCACTATGACATTGATTTCTTTATTAGCGGTTCAAAAAACTACGCGGTATATACTCATATTATTAACGCCAGTTTGACTGCGGTGGATCCGGCAGCAACAGAAACTATCATATGAATGAGCCGACTCTACCGAGGAAGCACTACGGCCTTAAAAATACAGGCCTGGAGTGCTCAGTGTTTTAATGCTTCTGCGATTCGTCTGATGCGTGAGATGCCTCAGATTTCATCTTTTTCCTATCCCCGTTTATTATCCCTTTTCTTATTTATCTAAAAACTCCGACAAGGCATCAACTTTTTTTTTCTTTTCAACTTTTCATCACTCATTAGACGAAGCGCAGAATAATTCTACTTCACGCCTGTCGTCTTTCAGGTCGTGGTATTTTACCGGTCTAGCCAACCCATTCGTGCAACAGATGCTGCTGCGAGCTCTACCACTGTTAACGTGCGCTGTCTAGGTTGGTTTTTGTAGAACTTTGTCTAACTCATCCATGGTAAGTTATATACATAATAATGACAATGAATGCCCTGCTCTACATTATTAGTACATAAAAATACACATTTTTTTGTTTCAAAAATCGACAAATTCTTAAAAGTTTTCCGAACGCTCATTTGCTGGATTAATTCAGCAATGTGTATGAAACTTAAATGAGTCGAAATACATTTCGTGCAAAACTATTCGTACATCGACTTAATCAAGTTCTTCGAGAGATTTCAACACGTCTTATATTTTACCATGAATGATACATGCAACGAAGTAGCATATTATATTAGGTATGTGAAACGTTGTTCAATCAGCGCGCAGCAAGACGCTTGACCTCCCACGTCGGTAAAGCAGTAACCATCATGGCTACCAGATCGACGGTAAAGCGATCCAAGCGGAAGTACCAGCGTATCGGTATTTCTTTAATAAATTAAATTAAATTTACGATCTTGTACATACGACGTAAACATATAAAAAACATTACCGGCTCGGAAGTGAAATCAAAAGTTGTGATCTCAATTACGCGGCATTGCGGCGATTATAAATTATCACGGTAATCCTGGGTATGATTCCGAGATCGACATCTTTTAAACGTTATTTTAGGCGATGCACGCTGTGCGCTTCACAGCGGAAAGCGAGTCAACAAATAATTTAGAATATACTGTATCAAATTTTGATGGAATTGGTGAAAAAATAATGTAAAAAAAACTGTAGCAACTTGTAACCCAAAGAAGGTATCGCTGTAGGTTAAACAGTAAAATTAACATGGTTTTTGTGAAATCCAATATTGTGTATTAAAATCCATCTATTATAGATCTTATAATAATCTTAAAGTTTTCAATTGCGGAGGAATTAATAATAAATTCTAAATAATAATAAGGTACCTAGGGTACTTTATTATTATTTTTCTAGACTCTAGACAGCCTCACTGGTACAAAGATACCACCAGTATAATATTAGAATTGTGTAACATGTTGAGAATAGTTTATTGTAGTGTCTACTACATTGAAAACCTTGTTAGTTCCAAATAATTATTGTTGTATTGTACATTTTCAATATTATAAAACACAGTAAAATTTTTAATATTATAAAACAAAACGTTAGTCGTTATCACTTACTTTATTTAAATGTCACACTTTCTATTTCATGGTCCATATATTTATATTATTTAATATTATCAAGCCGTCGTGTCCTTTTAGTATTATTTAATCATCGTTTTTAATATATTTTCAATGTTCCACGCCGCATTGATTACATTACCGAATTTAATAACCATTTAAAGTCTGAACCGCTTTTGGAAGCAATAAAACTCCAGCATCTGCTACCGCATAATGGCGGACTAAAAAGGCGATTTGCGCCGTGGGTGGGCAGGAAATATGTTGGTGCTACTCAAAACCATCATGCGGGAGACTCGGCTGACCCCTGACGCTGCCAGGGTCGGGCCCGTACACGTCGACATATGCGCTCGTGGACAGTGATACAGGAATGCAATTTCAAAATGGACAGCTTGAAATAACGAGATATTTGATTTAAGATTTTTATATGTTAGAACAATTACAATTGTTTTTTATATTTTCAGGCGCTCTTCTATCAGTTTTAGTTCCGGTAGTGTATCGGAAACTCTTGCGCACATTGATAGGTAGCGGTAGTCTCATATCATTTGTTGATCGGCTTGATTGTTTACCTCTTTCTACTAAAGGAACTGATAGAATGAAGCCCTCTTTAATTAAAGCTGAAAACAATAGTTCGTGTGGTAACCTATTGTTGACAGAAGTTACTGACTCAGGTTTTATATTAAAGTGCACGAATAATAATGGATCTAATAGCTTATTATTTTGTTTATACTACTTCATATTTATTCAGCTAAGGATTTTATTCAACAATTCTACCGTAATCGAATGAACACCACTCCAACAAAGCAGAAAGTTTTAAGAATTTAATGTAGTTATGGATGATAACTAATCTTTTCAGTTTCATTGAATAAATTCATAGATTACGCATTCGTGTTATAAATATGATGTTTAGGTCAATAAAAATAGATGCAGCTCTAATTTCAAAATGTCAAAAATTATTTACATTTAAAAAGTTATCTTAGTATCATAGTTAAACATTTCGATTGAAATATCAATTCACCATAATATCTTTTAAAAACGTTATTATGATGAAATAAAGCCAATTAAATTTAGAGTGCTATAACAATCAATTCCAACTATCTCCGATGTATAAGCTGAGAGGCGGCCAAAGTGGTTCCCATACAAACTCAGTCCATAATCCGAAGGCTCAGTCGTAAAGCAAACCATCGCGACATTTTTACGACACTGCCGACTCGCAAGGATCTTAATTTTATGATGCGTTTAAAATTTCCCCGCATTGTTGCCAACTAGCAAAGATAGCGATATCGATTGCTGTATGCATTTTGATTTCACATGTTTGTTTAAATTAGAAACTTAAATTAAGACATAGTTCAGTTTTTGCCCGACTAACAGGAGAGTAATTGTGAAAAACTTAAGTTTATGTTGACACTTGGGGCAAATTGATTTTTTGGTTGATTAGTGACTATACCTGTCAGCGGACACGAAATTCTTTGCATTATTTAATGCAAAGAATTTCGCATGCATGGTGCAGATGAATTTTACTATGTCAATAATTTTAACAAATCAAAGAAATTTTTCAGTTAATATTAAGATACATTTTTGTAAATACAAAAAAATCTAAGAGAAACTTTGAATTATTTCGAAATTCGTATATTAATATTTTTCACAATCTAAATTGCGTCATTGTATCCACGAGTTTAAACGTCACTCGCATCATGCTGTGATAAAAGAGTAAAATAATAGTAATTGATATTTGGTAAATGTGACTGGGAATTATATCCACGAGTATAAAATTGATAGTTATACGAATTATCACTGAAGTGATTAATTATAACAATAAATTGACATTTAAGTGACATTTAACATGTTAAAATACGTTTATAGGGCTGTTTATTTGCAAATTATCTTTTAACTTGTGCAGTAGTTCTTTAGTTAGCTTTAATCTTCTCAATTCGAACAGGTGCAAGTTAATTTTAATAAAGAAAGTGGACCTTTCAGAATTAAGTGAATTCACAGCAGTGAGTTGTGAGTTTTAAGTCAAAGATTATAATCAGAAATGTCATAAATACGATTTTAAATTGCTTATGAAAGCGACAAGGTTGAGAGTGCTGGTGGAAATTTATGGTCAATTGACGACTAGCGGAAGCGGTTGTGTGTTTATCTCGAATTTTAACGATCGAATCGTTTTCAAATACTTAAACGTTCGGTCTAGGTGACTGGTCCGTGTTAAATCGTTTTCTTTTCTAATATTACTTATGAAATTACAATAATTGATGAACATATTTATAGTGATTACGATTTTCGTTTATTTCAATAATCGACAAATCAAGTAGCATTGTTCCATAACGCACAGGCATAGCCATGTCAAATCCCAACGGCAATGTATGTAGTGTACAATGGTACAAAAACCTAACGGAACAGGGTTTTTGATCGTCACCTTATGACATATATACAACTAAACTTCACGCCAGAACTCAACAGTGTTGAAACTTGAGGCTATAACTTAGTGGCAGAAAGAGGAAACAATGGAAAACTTTAGACCAGTGCGCTATACTGTAGAATGCCGGTGGAAATGTGAAAAATATGATAGAACTATGAACCAGGTTTATAAAGTTATTTAACAAGTTCTTCAAGTTACCTACGTACGAACTTAAAAGTTATTTATTGCCATTGCTTTTTAGTGATGCAATGCAGAAGGTGATTATTTTTAAGTTCTTTAGAACATTAATCATAATCCTAATGTTATTAATGCGAATTATGTAAGATTGTTTGTTAGGTATTACGCAACGTCTTAACGAAAACCTACCATCATAATATTTTGCACACACATTGCAAGTTAATAATAAATTAAATATAGCCTAGGCTTCTTTATTATGGTGATTTAGGCCTTATCTTGTGGTGAAATATTTTTTGAAATTAGTTCAGTGGTTTTAGGTTTTACCCATTACAAACTGTATTCGTATTTTTTGCAAAATACATAAAAGTTATTTGGAATGCGTCTCGTCTGATGAGTGAGGTGCCGGAGGCCCAAATTCCGTCCTCTTCCCCTCCTCATCCTTTTTTAATAAGGAATGGATGGGAAGGGGAAAAGGATTTGACGGGAAAGGATATGGATAGGATAAGGAAATATCCTTTCCTGTTTATCCTCTCCTCTATCCATTAAATGTAGGCACCGCATCTGCAACTCATTAGCTTGTTGCAGATACCTATGGGTAGCGGTTACTTAATATCAGATGACCCGCTTGCTCGTTTGCCACCTTGTTCCATAAAAAAAACCATAAACAAAATGAACGTTAAATATTATATAAAATCACTGTCTGAAAGAAGTTAATAAATTCAAAGACCCCCTTAAATGGAGATTTCGCGTTCAATTAATTTATGAACAGTCAGTTTCGCAGTACGTGTCCGTCCATTTTAATTAATAAAGGTGTTTTCACAATGGTTATATTAATTTATAAGATATCAAAATTAATTTATATGAAAGCTGGTTTAAAGACGTGATATGTAAAGATTGAAATTGAAATTAAGATCCCAACTAAATCACAATCAAATGCGAAATTAGTTTATATTTTTACAAATATGGGAAAAATAATTGCGTTTCCCCAATTGAATTGCTAAATTAGGTTAATGCCAATTGTTCTTTACATATCGTTTAACAAATAAAATGAAGTCCCAGTGAGCAGGGTGACTTAGATGATATCGTGAAACGGGCACCCGGCGCGGTGCTAAAAGGCTCTACTCAACGATCTGTGGAACAACTGTTAAACATAAATTAGCATTGGCTACGTGCTTCTCTATGAATTCATAGGACTATTATAAGTTAGCGCTTCTTGCATCAAAATACACAGATGAAGTTATTTTTACTCTTTTAATATCTACGATGAGATAAATGAAAATGTACAATATTATACAAACTAGAAATCTAAAATCCTTGCTTATCTATTTACCAATTCGCGTGAGTGGTTTATATATAAGTTATGGTTTGCCATCTCAAAATCACAAACAAAAAAGGCGTCTATTACAAAGAATTGAAAAATAAAATTGATATCCAGGATTTGTAAGAGAACCTTGACAAAAAACATTCATTAACCAGTATCACCCAACTACCTATGGCAAAATTTGATCTTTTAAAGCGAAATTAAGTTCGACCGTGACTTAGTGTTTGTATTTGTGTTTTTTTAACAACGGACGACAGGTGACAGGCGACAGGCTTTAAGTTTTAATAAATAGTTCATAGTTGAAGCTTTGTTCTCTGAACTCAATTGTTTAGAGACATATTCTTTTTATACTTTTAAAGTTATCTTAAATACTATATTAAAACTATTATTTTAAGGTTTCAAAATAAATAAAAAAAAACTATGGCGCGCATAGTTAGTCACTAAAGAACATCGGCATCGGAAGTGCAAACAGAAACGATTGTGCGCACTTACATAAAGTAGGATCATTATCATCATTAGTCATTAGAGGCCCACATCTAAGATCGCTGCAAAGACCGGTCCTTTGCCACCATCATCCAGTGGATTCAACCCTGACCAGATCATCGGTCCATCTTGTGGGAGGTCTACCTACGCTACGACGTTCCGTGACTGCTATTTCTGAACCTTTTGACTCCACCGGTCATCCGTTCTACGAGCATTGTGTTCCGCCCTTAGCGACTTGGTGTAACAAGTCTTCGGTTTGTCGGTTACTTTAGTATTACCGCGGATCATATAATTTTCGATTCGATTTCGCAGAGAGACTACACAGTAATACTGTTTAAATTCACATATACTGATGCTCATAATTCACAAAATAATAGTATCTGTCTATACAGAATAGAATAACAACGTAAGGATATTAATTACAGAATATTCCACTCAAATAGATAATTATTTCGCTAATAAAGTGCGCTAAGATCATAAAGCGTGCAAACTTCATCACGCGGACAAACGTGGGCGTACTCAGATGAGCTCAATCATGGGTAAATAGCTTCGAACCCAGTCCCACACGTAATTGAATACTGAAAGGCAATTCACCGGATTTATGTCAAGGGAAATTGCAAATTAGTTGTGTTAATATTTATGAATTAACACTTCGTTCTCTTGATTCATCCATAGCAGGTACGTACAATTCCTTTGAGAATTTACAATTGATACAAAGAGAGAGAGAGACAGAGAGAGAGACAGGGTGAGAGAGAGAGATTTTAGGACCCGCCCGGATTGAAACGGGTGATTTCGTCAACATTTTTTTTAGTCATAATATCGTTCCAGCGTCCGAATGACGTCTTCTTCATCAATTATAGTCAGATTTCAACCTATTTATACAACGCCCTAATGGATTATGTTGTTTAACCTTTCTCATGAATCACTCCGTCAATTGTACAATGTCACTGCGTAAAAACAGTATGTAAATCAAGTAGTTTTTGAGTTTACGGCGTTCAGATAAACAGACGAGGGACTTTGTTTTATTATATTAATTGATAAAACATTTGGAGCATTCACAGGTTGGACTTCCACAAGTAGAACCAGACCAGCCTCTCTGGTCAAAGATGCAGTGTACTCCTACACTGGGCGAGGGTGGCAAAGGACCGATCGTTATGACGGTTCTTGGGTCAGCGCTATTGTTCCCAACGCATTCTCGCATCTGCAACTTTTCCGACGCAGATGTTAGTAGGTAACGGTAACCACATAACATCTTATAAGCAGTTTTCTCGTTTCCTTTTTATTATTAGTAGGACAGTCTTTTTTTTTTGTTTTTCTAGTTACACAGCCGTATACAAGATAGAACAGTCCTGTGTAATTAAGGACACTAGCGACATAAAATTTTTAATTCCCCCTCAAATATTGTTCAAGCATTACAAACGCAGGCATCAAAACTTAGGCAAACAATCCAGAGATGAGTGACATCATAGCCCGCGCCTGCTGCACGTGTTGTTGTATGGCACAAAATACAACCTTCAGCGTGTTTCCCATTTGGGACTTTTTTATTTTAATTTAATTTTAATTTATTTTTTTATAATACAATATAATCTAAAATACATAATTAAATATCAGTTAGATATTTTATTTAATCTTTGTCTTGACAAGACACAAGATATTTAAATGTATAATTTTGTAAAGACTTCAACCTAAACATCATCATTAAAATAAAATAATTTGGAATTATTAGATTACTGTGATCGTGTATGATACGATATGATCGTGTATGGTATGAATGATAGACTTGAAGTCATCAAGTGATAAGCGTAAAATGTCTATTGTTCTAAATTTTGTTTTATATAATACTAATAAAGTATTATTTCCACTTATGAATAGTATTTATACTTTTTTATTATACGTTTACGTATAGAATATTTTTCAAATTAACATCCATTGAAAAGTAACAAATGCAGTATATAATGATCAAATGCAGTCATTTGATCATTATATACTGCATTTGTCACTTTTAATTACTCGCTACATTCCTGTCCCTTGACCACCAGCATCATCATACCTTAGATAGGTTACGTTTTTGTTAGCATATTAACGCAATCGCACTTACGAAACGATCGCGTAAGCGAAGGCGAATTTAAAGAGTTCTGTTTGTTTAACAAATTCCTTTGCTACGATGTTTGGCAACCAGCCGCTCTCATATTTCCTTATCAGACACGATTTACAAGCAACATATATTGTGTATCTTGTTCATTGTAGTATACACAAACCTTTACGGGTATATTCCTTGTACATAACAAATCGTTTGTATTTTTTTCTAATTAAAGAGCTCGTGTTGTATATTTGTCACTGTCATTCATGTATGTTCGTACATTCATTCTTATTGTACGAATGAATGAACGAAAACCGCTAATAAGTATATATTGTCACAGCAAACGCTATACCGGATAAACGATTATTATTTTACTAACGATGCAACTATATTTGCTAACAAGTGATTCTATATCCTGGGAAAACGACTGCAGTGCTATTAAAGTAACTTCCAAATTATCATACGTACTCTAAATAAAGGGTATGTGATTTTTTTCTTTATTATGTAAATTGTTTCTTTATGATTCATGTTTAGTTAAAAGTTTATAACTTATACAAAAATCATTATTGCCACCAAATTTTGTTAACTTTGTCTAATAAAATAGTAAATAAACCCGGTTTGTTGCAAGTAATAGTTAATTTAAACAACCAAAAACCCAAGTGATATCATTAATGACATCATCATATTACCCATAGTTAATGAAGTATAATTATACTACAGGAAAGAATCCGAATCTAATGACACCTCACTCTTTAAAATGCCTTAAAATTAAACAATTTAGGCTACAGTGGAACGGACATTCAAACACACAAGCGCGCGAAAAACTTTATCCTCCTTTTGGATCAGTTGGGTAAAAACTACAAATCTGATCTTGACGATAACCTTAGTCATACCTTTTAATGATGTTCAATATTCCATTGCTTTATCGTCTTGAATCAGAGGTTTGAAATGATAATCGTAAATACCGACTACAGCGTTGCATCTGCATTCAAAGTTAAGACCCTTTTCTCCTTTGACCGAATTTTAAACGCGATACAAAATTGTATTAAGATAAGTTATGGCCCTAATATAACACAATGGCTAGTTTACTTTAGACCTTGATAAGAAATTGTGATCCATCAAATTGTGATTGTAAATTAGTATGTGACAGTTAAATAGAATGCACAAATTTGTTGTTCGATAAGAAGCAAACCACACATTCCTCTGTGAACATAGAAAAAAATATATTGTTATTTCTTCTTCATTTATATTTATGATGAAGTATTTATCCTTTGTAATATACTATTAATGCCTGAATATACTTCGTCAGAATATATACCAAACAGTCTCTAATATTTAAACGTGGACTTAGGCTTTGATTACGTGTCACTATTCCGTTGTGAGAGGTATGTCCCTTCGAAATCAACGTTTTATACTAGTTTCCTCAGATCAACAGTCAGTCTGTCAGTCTTAATAGCAGGGAATCTGTAGTTACTGTTCTCAAGGTGAGGCTGTCATTCAAAAGTCCTTCTTTTCAGGCTTTATAAGTCACTTTATATTTTTGGAAACAATGTACCGTGTAGCCAATTCATACAGCCTCATAATAGTTGACCAGTATTAATTACACTTGAAGTAGCATCCTAAAAATTATTAGTTCGACATTCTAAATTTTTTTGGAGCTAAAGCTTTAAATTTGACATCTGAATACAACCAGTCATCATTTATTTCTATAATACGTACTACGTTCGCAAATTCGACAAAATCATTTTGTAAGTCATAAATACACGTTCTTAACTCTATGGCCTCGACTGAGTAGATCGTTACGAATGATATTACGGTACTGTCATAGTAATGGTGTTGGTGCATTATCACAATTATATTATAATAGTGATAAACAATAAGATTCTCACAATTGTGCGTTGAATTCTCACGGAAATGCATTAACGGATGGCATGTCGCCGGGTTCCATCGATATGGTACGACGGACCGCTATAGCTCCTACCATCGCAACTCGAATAGAAGTCACCATCTCGTCGGTAATTGTCTTTGTATGTTACGCTTTGTATAATAATAAAAGTGCCTAATGTTTTTTTTTAATATTTATGTATTTATAAATTATTACTATATTTACCATTAGCAGATTTATTCATCTCAAGCTTAAGATAAGTTCCTTTAATATCATCATCTTCCTGTCCATCCACTTCCTCCCATTTACGTGGGGTCGGTACTGTATGACCGTAATACATACTGTTTACATGTTTTGGCTACAGTTATTACGGCCGGCCGCCTGCCTGGTGCCAACTCTCCTTGGAAAGAGTTCCTTTATCATACATAGTTAGATTCTGGTTGATAAAACAATTCAATCTTTCAAAATCTGACTTTTGTAGCAGGGTTTTTTTTTCTGTATTTAATACAATATTGCAAACCTTAAAAATTACACTAAAGAAAAAACGTTTTTTATTTTTATTTTATGCGTCGTAACCAATAGTAGCGGTTAACTAAGACTACTTTGCATCAAACAATGGGGCGCTGACAAATGCAGTGTCCCCAATTTGTCAGCATTGCCGGCGATTTGTCAACTTTTGTCTGATAACCGTCCGCCGACCACCGCGGTAGCGATCACGCGATTGTTTATTGAACATCTCGCTTCTCGTGTGTATTGTGTCAAAGAAAATACTAAGTTATGACGTAAACAGAATTGTGCGTAGTATGAGGTCATAGGTATTTTAGTGGTTTACCCAATATTTTAATATCAAATTGCCATCATCATTTAGTGTATAGTTACGGGGAAATAAGCCATGGCCAGATGAGTATTTTAAGGAAATTATTATATGAGGACTCAAAGACATCAAAAACGGAGTAATAAAAAGTTAAAAGACTGTACCCGACTAGCATCTCTTATAATTTACATTTTACTCGATTCTGAAATACTACTTTCACTTTCGAAGTCACTCGCGAAGTCTAATTGATTGAATTATATAATTATGTTCATTGTTCTGGTACTTATTTTTAATTTTTGCATTTGTTTAATATATCACTGATCACAACCGAATTATCGAATATATCATATTGGAAAAATAGTGTTTTCATGCCTGTCGTCTACTCGATTACGAACTGGCTACGTTAATTTGTTTTACAGTAAAACAACTAGCACGTTTTTATTCTTTTTCTATGGGAGAAGGCGACAAACGAGCAAGCAAGCCACTCGATATTAAGTGGCCGCTACCCATAGGTATTCGCGACAAGCAAATGAGTGGCAGATGCGCTGCCTGCCCTTAATGGACAGAGGAGGGGTTAGACAGGAAAAAGGATATTTCCTTTCATCCCCTCCCCATCCAATCCTCTTCCCCTTCCCATTCTATCCTTATTAGGAAAGGATGGGAAAGGTAAGAGGACTAAAACTAAGCAACCGGCACCTTATTATGAGACAAAACGCAGAAGCATACTTCTACTTCACGCCTGTCTTCTGTGACGCCGTGTAATTCACTGGTCGAGCCAGCCCATTCGTGCAACACATGTTGTTGTGGGGGACACTGAAATTATTCATTTTTATAATTTTTTAAACGAATAATTTGTGTGACTTTAATATTTATATCAATCCACGGTATATATATCCTAATTCTAAACTCAAACATTGTTTATAGCTGCCTGCATAATACAATTTACTAAAAGGATAATGATGCTATATTCAAATTTATGACAAATCAAAATCGCCCACGAAAATAAAACGGTATAATTTAATAAAAATTGCATAAAGACGCAATGGAACCGCATGTTTTATTCATGGCGTATGCGTGCCGCATTGTATTCAAATGCGCGTAAACTTTCGCCAATTACAATCACTAGCGTGGTAGTGCTTTCGCGGGCGAAGCCCGACTGTTCGACTAGTGTAAGCTTTCGAAATATTGTTGTAGTGATATAGGTTTCTGATTTGTGTTTCACAATAGAGAGTAATGTTACGCCCCCTGTGACTAACATGGCCCTCTCAACTGTCTTATTTTTAAGAAACTTGTTTGAATTTTAGTAGCAAATTCGTCAGTTTATACGTCCAATGGATTTCATTGTCATCTTGAGCCTGCAACCGTTAATTAACAGAGTAAGATTTTCCCAATGCCTTCCACCGCATGTCGTAGCGTGTCAGCTTTCCACGTTCAGCCATTTTCCGCCGTCTTCACGAAATCATCGGTCTATCTGAAAGCGGCGTCCTATACTTCTTCTCATGCGAAGCCAATCAGCGTATTGTATTACCTTGGATTCCTAAAAAGAAAATATACAAGGATTGTGTGCCACTGCTTTACATTTTGATGAATGTTCCTTTCCCAAAGGAATAGATTCTCTTTTTGTTAATAATGTCCGAAACAATCCATTCTTTATGTAGTCCTAATTTTCTGCAGATATCCGCAGTATTATTATCTCAAATAAACTAAAATAAAACTTTAGTAAAACAATTATCAATCTTCAATTGAATTAAAGACTGTAACCATAATTTGAAGATAATTTCTTCAATAAATTTTATCTTTTTTTCCTTCAGTTCTTTCACATGCCATCGCAAAAGTTTGTCGTATAGGCTCTTTCTTTCGTTAACGGGCATACCTAATTACGTGTCATTGTCATGCCGAGATGAGACGTATTGCTATAGCGTTTAATTGTCAACAAAAAACTGGTGGAATTGTCGCGAACGGGTTTCGAAAGAGTCAAAACGCGATGCTGACAGTTTGTGCGGCGCCGCCGTCTTTTTGCCGCCTTCAATCGCAATGCCGTCGCTATGTCGCCAGTTTTTTAAATTCCCTTATCTTAGTGTGGTTTAAGTTACGAATGAAGAACTAACGAATGCGAAATATATACGAATGAAGAACTTTCGTGTACCTACTTAATTATAATTTTTGACATCACATAAGTTATCTCTAAGCTAACTCACATATACCGCTCTTATAAGTACTAGTGTCAATACATTCCCCATAATAACACGGATTTAATTCTTTCAGTGCCATATAATACAGAATGTCTTGTCTATATTTAAGTAAGTTAAGATTTGATTTGTAATAGGTAATATTCGCCACTGGCGAACCGACTTCGATAATTCTTTTAGCCCTAAAAAGTGGCATTATCTCGAAATAATATTGGATAATTTTAGGAGCTAACGTACAATACTCAAATGCAAGCGGGTGATGCCAGGCGCAAGCAACTAGTCTAAAATAAAAATAAAATAAGAATTTCTCTCTATTAATATAACAGTATAAAAAAAAAACAAAAGACGAATCCGCTAATTAGTCGGCTTTTATTTTTAAAACAAATTTATACAGAGATTTCCGACATAGCCGCCTGCTGTGAAGAGCAGTATACATTTCTTACTACGTCCACAGATGGTAACAGTGATTTAATCATTAATAGGTTATTAATGCAATAATCACCATCCTTACAAAAAAGGTTCAGTACAGGAAAGACATAACTTAAGACAATTTAAACAAAAAAAAATATTTTAATGCTACCAAGACACATAGGTCGAATTATAGTTTTTGTAGAGGCAATGTAAATGTAAATAAATGGCGTACCTTTCAAAGTTTAAAACCGGAAAAGGTATCTTTATACGTTCTTGATAACGGTTTAAAACGACGGCACGAGGCACCCTTAAATGGGAATCACTCAAATGTTCGGGACAATAAAGTGGGCTCGATGAATTGGACATTCCCTGAGACGAAACAGTTGAATCGGATACGGCAGGGCTGGCAAAAAATAGCTAAATTTGTTGAGTGACGTCAGCAGAAGTATTAAGTCAAAGGAAAACTATTTGAAATTATCATTACACCTTTAATTATATTTAGATTAAGTTCTATTTAAGAATAATTAGAGTGCCAAATGTATAATAAAGGTATTATTTTAATATACTCACTGTTTCAGGTAAGCTAGAAGTTGGTTGTCAGAAATAGGTTTTAGGACAAACATTTTTACGCTGTTGCTTACATTCCAAATGGGATAGCTAAATTTATCTCTTATGAGAATTTTAATTCATATTTTTGGTATTGAATTTGTTTGGTGTACTGTTAAAAACATGACCTTATAAAATTTTACGCAATTTTTACTGCATTTGCTATAGAAAACAGCAGGAAATGGTTAGATTCAATCTTAACCAAGACTTAACGGTTCATATTATTTTATTTTATTTAAAAGGTTCACAAACTGGATGATACATAAACCAAACTTAATATTTAAACACAACAGTAAATTCTAAAAAAGAGAACACAGAATACAAGTATAACAAGAACAATGAAGGGACAGTAATACCAATAATATTACGATACGATATTCAATGGTAAAAAGTATAGAAAACGTAGTTATTATTTAATTATTATTTTTTTATTTATTTCTTATTATAATTTTAGCTGAGGCCGTAGAATCAATAAATATGTCAAACTTGGATTTAAAGTCAATATAAAACAAAAGAAGAAAGTAGGAGCGAAAGTAGTAACACCTACGATAAAAATACGATACCATATATAGGTTCATAAA